>CM064480.1:75780672-75892641 GCA_032716605.1 Paralithodes platypus
AACGGATCTTGTTTAAATTTATACCATAAGTACACTTTGGCAAGCTGAATCGAATGGCGCAAACAGAATTAAAATCGGACCATTAGTTTAGGATTTCGATTTTGACTGGGCCTTCCTGGAGGGCCCAGGGGACCGTTTTTTGGACTTTAAAAGTCCTCTGTAGCCCAAACTATAAGTCCTAGGGAATTCTACTTGGTGCCATTCGATTTTTCTCGGCGAGCTGCTTCTAGACATGGTCTTAGATTTCATTTTCGCCCAGCCATTCGCCCAGAATCGAAAATATTTTCTCAAAAAACCTTGGGTTTAAGCCCAGGCAAATCGGTGATTTTGGTCGAATTTTGACTTGTCAATATTATTACATATTTGGATTCGTCTCGCCGTTGCGGATTCAACGGTATAATTTGTTTTTAATTTTGACCTATTTTTAGGCCCCCTAGGCCTATTTTAAAGTTTAAAAACTCCATAGACGAGTTATTTATGAACGGATCTTGTTTAAATTTATACCATAAGTACACTTTGGCAAGCTGAATCGAATGGCGCAAACAGAATTAAAATCGGACCATTAGTTTAGGATTTCGATTTTGACTGGGCCTTCCTGGAGGGCCCAGGGGACCGTTTTTTGGACTTTAAAAGTCCTCTGTAGCCCAAACTATAAGTCCTAGGGAATTCTACTTGGTGCCATTCGATTTTTCTCGGCGAGCTGCTTCTAGACATGGTCTTAGATTTCATTTTCGCCCAGCCATTCGCCCAGAATCGAAAATATTTTTCTCAAAAAACCTTGGGTTTAAGCCCAGGCAAATCGGTGATTTTGGTCGAATTTTGACTTGTCAATATTATTACATATTTGGATTCGTCTCGCCGTTGCGGATTCAACGGTATAATTTGTTTTTAATTTTGACCTATTTTTAGGCCCCCTAGGCCTATTTTAAAGTTTAAAAACTCCATAGACGAGTTATTTATGAACGGATCTTGTTTAAATTTATACCATAAGTACACTTTGGCAAGCTGAATCGAATGGCGCAAACAGAATTAAAATCGGACCATTAGTTTAGGATTTCGATTTTGACTGGGCCTTCCTGGAGGGCCCAGGGGACCGTTTTTTGGACTTTAAAAGTCCTCTGTAGCCCAAACTATAAGTCCTAGGGAATTCTACTTGGTGCCATTCGATTTTTCTCGGCGAGCTGCTTCTAGACATGGTCTTAGATTTCATTTTCGCCCAGCCATTCGCCCAGAATCGAAAATATTTTTCTCAAAAAACCTTGGGTTTAAGCCCAGGCAAATCGGTGATTTTGGTCGAATTTTGACTTGTCAATATTATTACATATTTGGATTCGTCTCGCCGTTGCGGATTCAACGGTATAATTTGTTTTTAATTTTGACCTATTTTTAGGCCCCCTAGGCCTATTTTAAAGTTTAAAAACTCCATAGACGAGTTATTTATGAACGGATCTTGTTTAAATTTATACCATAAGTACACTTTGGCAAGCTGAATCGAATGGCGCAAACAGAATTAAAATCGGACCATTAGTTTAGGATTTCGATTTTGACTGGGCCTTCCTGGAGGGCCCAGGGGACCGTTTTTTGGACTTTAAAAGTCCTCTGTAGCCCAAACTATAAGTCCTAGGGAATTCTACTTGGTGCCATTCGATTTTTCTCGGCAAGCTGCTTCTAGACATGGTCTTAGATTTCATTTTCGCCCAGCCATTCGCCCAGAATCGAAAATATTTTTCTCAAAAACCTTGGGTTTAAGCCCAGGCAAATCGGTGATTTTGGTCGAATTTTGACTTGTCAATATTATTACATATTTGGATTCGTCTCGGCGTTGCGGATTCAACGGTATAATTTGTTTTTAATTTTGACCTATTTTTAGGCCCCCTAGGCCTATTTTAAAGTTTAAAAACTCCATAGACGAGTTATTTATGAACGGATCTTGTTTAAATTTATACCATAAGTACACTTTGGCAAGCTGAATCGAATGGCGCAAACAGAATTAAAATCGGACCATTAGTTTAGGATTTCGATTTTGACTGGGCCTTCCTGGAGGGCCCAGGGGACCGTTTTTTGGACTTTAAAAGTCCTCTGTAGCCCAAACTATAAGTCCTAGGGAATTCTACTTGGTGCCATTCGATTTTTGTCGGCAAGCTGCTTCTAGACATGGTCTTAGATTTCATTTTCGCCCAGCCATTCGCCCAGAATCGAAAATATTTTTCTCAAAAAAACTTGGGTTTAAGCCCAGGCAAATCGGTGATTTTGGTCGAATTTTGACTTGTCAATATTATTACATATTTGGATTCGTCTCGGCGTTGCGGATTCAACGGTATAATTTGTTTTTAATTTTGACCTATTTTTAGGCCCCCTAGGCCTATTTTAAAGTTTAAAAACTCCATAGACGAGTTATTTATGAACGGATCTTGTTTAAATTTATACCATAAGTACACTTTGGCAAGCTGAATCGAATGGCGCAAACAGAATTAAAATCGGACCATTAGTTTAGGATTTCGATTTTGACTGGGCCTTCCTGGAGGGCCCAGGGGACCGTTTTTTGGACTTTAAAAGTCCTCTGTAGCCCAAACTATAAGTCCTAGGGAATTCTACTTGGTGCCATTCGATTTTTCTCGGAGCTGCTTCTAGACATGGTCTTAGATTTCATTTTCGCCCAGCCATTCGCCCAGAATCGAAAATATTTTTCTCAAAAAACCTTGGGTTTAAGCCCAGGCAAATCGGTGATTTTGGTCGAATTTTGACTTGTCAATATTATTACATATTTGGATTCGTCTCGCCGTTGCGGATTCAACGGTATAATTTGTTTTTAATTTTGACCTATTTTTAGGCCCCCTAGGCCTATTTTAAAGTTTAAAAACTCCATAGACGAGTTATTTATGAACGGATCTTGTTTAAATTTATACCATAAGTACACTTTGGCAAGCTGAATCGAATGGCGCAAACAGAATTAAAATCGGACCATTAGTTTAGGATTTCGATTTTGACTGGGCCTTCCTGGAGGGCCCAGGGGACCGTTTTTTGGACTTTAAAAGTCCTCTGTAGCCCAAACTATAAGTCCTAGGGAATTCTACTTGGTGCCATTCGATTTTTCTCGGCGAGCTGCTTCTAGACATGGTCTTAGATTTCATTTTCGCCCAGCCATTCGCCCAGAATCGAAAATATTTTTCTCAAAAAACCTTGGGTTTAAGCCCAGGCAAATCGGTGATTTTGGTCGAATTTTGACTTGTCAATATTATTACATATTTGGATTCGTCTCGCCGTTGCGGATTCAACGGTATAATTTGTTTTAATTTTGACCTATTTTTAGGCCCCCTAGGCCTATTTTAAAGTTTAAAAACTCCATAGACGAGTTATTTATGAACGGATCTTGTTTAAATTTATACCATAAGTACACTTTGGCAAGCTGAATCGAATGGCGCAAACAGAATTAAAATCGGACCATTAGTTTAGGATTTCGATTTTGACTGGGCCTTCCTGGAGGGCCCAGGGGACCGTTTTTTGGACTTTAAAAGTCCTCTGTAGCCCAAACTATAAGTCCTAGGGAATTCTACTTGGTGCCATTCGATTTTTCTCGGCGAGCTGCTTCTAGACATGGTCTTAGATTTCATTTTCGCCCAGCCATTCGCCCAGAATCGAAAATATTTTTCTCAAAAAACCTTGGGTTTAAGCCCAGGCAAATCGGTGATTTTGGTCGAATTTTGACTTGTCAATATTATTACATATTTGGATTCGTCTCGCCGTTGCGGATTCAACGGTATAATTTGTTTTTAATTTTGACCTATTTTTAGGCCCCCTAGGCCTATTTTAAAGTTTAAAAACTCCATAGACGAGTTATTTATGAACGGATCTTGTTTAAATTTATACCATAAGTACACTTTGGCAAGCTGAATCGAATGGCGCAAACAGAATTAAAATCGGACCATTAGTTTAGGATTTCGATTTTGACTGGGCCTTCCTGGAGGGCCCAGGGGACCGTTTTTTGGACTTTAAAAGTCCTCTGTAGCCCAAACTATAAGTCCTAGGGAATTCTACTTGGTGCCATTCGATTTTTCTCGGCGAGCTGCTTCTAGACATGGTCTTAGATTTCATTTTCGCCCAGCCATTCGCCCAGAATCGAAAATATTTTTCTCAAAAAACCTTGGGTTTAAGCCCAGGCAAATCGGTGATTTTGGTCGAATTTTGACTTGTCAATATTATTACATATTTGGATTCGTCTCGCCGTTGCGGATTCAACGGTATAATTGTTTTTAATTTTGACCTATTTTTAGGCCCCCTAGGCCTATTTTAAAGTTTAAAAACTCCATAGACGAGTTATTTATGAACGGATTTTGTTTAAATTTATACCATAAGTACACTTTGGCAAGCTGAATCGAATGGCGCAAACAGAATTAAAATCGGACCATTAGTTTAGGATTTCGATTTTGACTGGGCCTTCCTGGAGGGCCCAGGGGACCGTTTTTTGGACTTTAAAAGTCCTCTGTAGCCCAAACTATAAGTCCTAGGGAATTCTACTTGGTGCCATTCGATTTTTCTCGGCAAGCTGCTTCTAGACATGGTCTTAGATTTCATTTTCGCCCAGCCATTCGCCCAGAATCGAAAATATTTTTCTCAAAAAACCTTGGGTTTAAGCCCAGGCAAATCGGTGATTTTGGTCGAATTTTGACTTGTCAATATTATTACATATTTGGATTCGTCTCGGCGTTGCGGATTCAACGGTATAATTTGTTTTTAATTTTGACCTATTTTTAGGCCCCCTAGGCCTATTTTAAAGTTTAAAAACTCCATAGACGAGTTATTTATGAACGGATCTTGTTTAAATTTATACCATAAGTACACTTTGGCAAGCTGAATCGAATGGCGCAAACAGAATTAAAATCGGACCATTAGTTTAGGATTTCGATTTTGACTGGGCCTTCCTGGAGGGCCCAGGGGACCGTTTTTTGGACTTTAAAAGTCCTCTGTAGCCCAAACTATAAGTCCTAGGGAATTCTACTTGGTGCCATTCGATTTTTCTCGGCGAGCTGCTTCTAGACATGGTCTTAGATTTCATTTTCGCCCAGCCATTCGCCCAGAATCGAAAATATTTTTCTCAAAAAACCTTGGGTTTAAGCCCAGGCAAATCGGTGATTTTGGTCGAATTTTGACTTGTCAATATTATTACATATTTGGATTCGTCTCGCCGTTGCGGATTCAACGGTATAATTTGTTTTTAATTTTGACCTATTTTTAGGCCCCCTAGGCCTATTTTAAAGTTTAAAAACTCCATAGACGAGTTATTTATGAACGGATTTTGTTTAAATTTATACCATAAGTACACTTTGGCAAGCTGAATCGAATGGCGCAAACAGAATTAAAATCGGACCATTAGTTTAGGATTTCGATTTTGACTGGGCCTTCCTGGAGGGCCCAGGGGACCGTTTTTTGGACTTTAAAAGTCCTCTGTAGCCCAAACTATAAGTCCTAGGGAATTCTACTTGGTGCCATTCGATTTTTCTCGGCGAGCTGCTTCTAGACATGGTCTTAGATTTCATTTTCGCCCAGCCATTCGCCCAGAATCGAAAATATTTTCTCAAAAAACCTTGGGTTTAAGCCCAGGCAAATCGGTGATTTTGGTCGAATTTTGACTTGTCAATATTATTACATATTTGGATTCGTCTCGCCGTTGCGGATTCAACGGTATAATTTGTTTTAATTTTGACCTATTTTTAGGCCCCCTAGGCCTATTTTAAAGTTTAAAAACTCCATAGACGAGTTATTTATGAACGGATCTTGTTTAAATTTATACCATAAGTACACTTTGGCAAGCTGAATCGAATGGCGCAAACAGAATTAAAATCGGACCATTAGTTTAGGATTTCGATTTTGACTGGGCCTTCCTGGAGGGCCCAGGGGACCGTTTTTTGGACTTTAAAAGTCCTCTGTAGCCCAAACTATAAGTCCTAGGGAATTCTACTTGGTGCCATTCGATTTTTCTCGGCTGCTTCTAGACATGGTCTTAGATTTCATTTTCGCCCAGCCATTCGCCCAGAATCGAAAATATTTTTCTCAAAAAACTTGGGTTTAAGCCCAGGCAAATCGGTGATTTTGGTCGAATTTTGACTTGTCAATATTATTACATATTTGGATTCGTCTCGCCGTTGCGGATTCAACGGTATAATTTGTTTTTAATTTTGACCTATTTTTAGGCCCCCTAGGCCTATTTTAAAGTTTAAAAACTCCATAGACGAGTTATTTATGAACGGATTTTGTTTAAATTTATACCATAAGTACACTTTGGCAAGCTGAATCGAATGGCGCAAACAGAATTAAAATCGGACCATTAGTTTAGGATTTCGATTTTGACTGGGCCTTCCTGGAGGGCCCAGGGGACCGTTTTTTGGACTTTAAAAGTCCTCTGTAGCCCAAACTATAAGTCCTAGGGAATTCTACTTGGTGCCATTCGATTTTTCTCGGCGAGCTGCTTCTAGACATGGTCTTAGATTTCATTTTCGCCCAGCCATTCGCCCAGAATCGAAAATATTTTTCTCAAAAAACCTTGGGTTTAAGCCCAGGCAAATCGGTGATTTTGGTCGAATTTTGACTTGTCAATATTATTACATATTTGGATTCGTCTCGCCGTTGCGGATTCAACGGTATAATTTGTTTTTAATTTTGACCTATTTTTAGGCCCCCTAGGCCTATTTTAAAGTTTAAAAACTCCATAGACGAGTTATTTATGAACGGATCTTGTTTAAATTTATACCATAAGTACACTTTGGCAAGCTGAATCGAATGGCGCAAACAGAATTAAAATCGGACCATTAGTTTAGGATTTCGATTTTGACTGGGCCTTCCTGGAGGGCCCAGGGGACCGTTTTTTGGACTTTAAAAGTCCTCTGTAGCCCAAACTATAAGTCCTAGGGAATTCTACTTGGTGCCATTCGATTTTTCTCGGCGAGCTGCTTTTAGACATGGTCTTAGATTTCATTTTCGCCCCGCCATTCGCCCAGAATCGAAAATATTTTTCTCAAAAAAACCTTTGCCCAAGCATATCGGTGATTTTGGTCGAATTTTGACTTGTCAATATTATTACATATTTGGATTCGTCTAGCCGTTGTGGATTCAACGGTATAATTTGTTTTTAATTTTGACCTAATTTTAGGCCCCCTAGGCCTATTTTAAAGTTTAAAAACTCCATAGACGAGTTATTTATGAACGGATTTTGTTTAAATTTATACCATAATTACACTTTGGCAAGCTGAATCGAATGGCGCAAACAGAATTAAAATCGGACCATTAGTTTAGGATTTCGATTTTGACTGGGCCTTCCTGGAGGGCCCAGGGGACCGTTTTTTGGACTTTAAAAGTCCTCTGTAGCCCAAACTATAAGTCCTAGGGAATTCTACTTGGTGCCATTCGATTTTTCTCGGCAAGCTGCTTCTAGACATGGTCTTAGATTTCATTTTCGCCCAGCCATTCGCCCAGAATCGAAAATATTTTTCTCAAAAAACCTTGGGTTTAAGCCCAGGCAAATCGGTGATTTTGGTCGAATTTTGACTTGTCAATATTATTACATATTTGGATTCGTCTCGGCGTTGCGGATTCAACGGTATAATTTGTTTTTAATTTTGACCTATTTTTAGGCCCCCTAGGCCTATTTTAAAGTTTAAAAACTCCATAGACGAGTTATTTATGAACGGATCTTGTTTAAATTTATACCATAAGTACACTTTGGCAAGCTGAATCGAATGGCGCAAACAGAATTAAAATCGGACCATTAGTTTAGGATTTCGATTTTGACTGGGCCTTCCTGGAGGGCCCAGGGGACCGTTTTTTGGACTTTAAAAGTCCTCTGTAGCCCAAACTATAAGTCCTAGGGAATTCTACTTGGTGCCATTCGATTTTTCTCGGCGAGCTGCTTCTAGACATGGTCTTAGATTTCATTTTCGCCCAGCCATTCGCCCAGAATCGAAAATATTTTTCTCAAAAAACCTTGGGTTTAAGCCCAGGCAAATCGGTGATTTTGGTCGAATTTTGACTTGTCAATATTATTACATATTTGGATTCGTCTCGCCGTTGCGGATTCAACGGTATAATTTGTTTTTAATTTTGACCTATTTTTAGGCCCCCTAGGCCTATTTTAAAGTTTAAAAACTCCATAGACGAGTTATTTATGAACGGATCTTGTTTAAATTTATACCATAAGTACACTTTGGCAAGCTGAATCGAATGGCGCAAACAGAATTAAAATCGGACCATTAGTTTAGGATTTCGATTTTGACTGGGCCTTCCTGGAGGGCCCAGGGGACCGTTTTTTGGACTTTAAAAGTCCTCTGTAGCCCAAACTATAAGTCCTAGGGAATTCTACTTGGTGCCATTCGATTTTTCTCGGCGAGCTGCTTCTAGACATGGTCTTAGATTTCATTTTCGCCCAGCCATTCGCCCAGAATCGAAAATATTTTTCTCAAAAAACCTTGGGTTTAAGCCCAGGCAAATCGGTGATTTTGGTCGAATTTTGACTTGTCAATATTATTACATATTTGGATTCGTCTCGCCGTTGCGGATTCAACGGTATAATTTGTTTTTAATTTTGACCTATTTTTAGGCCCCCTAGGCCTATTTTAAAGTTTAAAAACTCCATAGACGAGTTATTTATGAACGGATTTTGTTTAAATTTATACCATAAGTACACTTTGGCAAGCTGAATCGAATGGCGCAAACAGAATTAAAATCGGACCATTAGTTTAGGATTTCGATTTTGACTGGGCCTTCCTGGAGGGCCCAGGGGACCGTTTTTTGGACTTTAAAAGTCCTCTGTAGCCCAAACTATAAGTCCTAGGGAATTCTACTTGGTGCCATTCGATTTTTCTCGGCGAGCTGCTTCTAGACATGGTCTTAGATTTCATTTTCGCCCAGCCATTCGCCCAGAATCGAAAATATTTTTCTCAAAAAACCTTGGGTTTAAGCCCAGGCAAATCGGTGATTTTGGTCGAATTTTGACTTGTCAATATTATTACATATTTGGATTCGTCTCGCCGTTGCGGATTCAACGGTATAATTTGTTTTAATTTTGACCTATTTTTAGGCCCCCTAGGCCTATTTTAAAGTTTAAAAACTCCATAGACGAGTTATTTATGAACGGATTTTGTTTAAATTTATACCATAAGTACACTTTGGCAAGCTGAATCGAATGGCGCAAACAGAATTAAAATCGGACCATTAGTTTAGGATTTCGATTTTGACTGGGCCTTCCTGGAGGGCCCAGGGGACCGTTTTTTGGACTTTAAAAGTCCTCTGTAGCCCAAACTATAAGTCCTAGGGAATTCTACTTGGTGCCATTCGATTTTTCTCGGCGAGCTGCTTCTAGACATGGTCTTAGATTTCATTTTCGCCCAGCCATTCGCCCAGAATCGAAAATATTTTCTCAAAAAACCTTGGGTTTAAGCCCAGGCAAATCGGTGATTTTGGTCGAATTTTGACTTGTCAATATTATTACATATTTGGATTCGTCTCGCCGTTGCGGATTCAACGGTATAATTTTGTTTTAATTTTGACCTATTTTTAGGCCCCCTAGGCCTATTTTAAAGTTTAAAAACTCCATAGACGAGTTATTTATGAACGGATCTTGTTTAAATTTATACCATAAGTACACTTTGGCAAGCTGAATCGAATGGCGCAAACAGAATTAAAATCGGACCATTAGTTTAGGATTTCGATTTTGACTGGGCCTTCCTGGAGGGCCCAGGGGACCGTTTTTTGGACTTTAAAAGTCCTCTGTAGCCCAAACTATAAGTCCTAGGGAATTCTACTTGGTGCCATTCGATTTTTCTCGGCGAGCTGCTTCTAGACATGGTCTTAGATTTCATTTTCGCCCAGCCATTCGCCCAGAATCGAAAATATTTTTCTCAAAAAACCTTGGGTTTTAAGCCCAGGCAAATCGGTGATTTTGGTCGAATTTTGACTTGTCAATATTATTACATATTTGGATTCGTCTCGCCGTTGCGGATTCAACGGTATAATTTGTTTTTAATTTTGACCTATTTTTAGGCCCCCTAGGCCTATTTTAAAGTTTAAAAACTCCATAGACGAGTTATTTATGAACGGATCTTGTTTAAATTTATACCATAAGTACACTTTGGCAAGCTGAATCGAATGGCGCAAACAGAATTAAAATCGGACCATTAGTTTAGGATTTCGATTTTGACTGGGCCTTCCTGGAGGGCCCAGGGGACCGTTTTTTGGACTTTAAAAGTCCTCTGTAGCCCAAACTATAAGTCCTAGGGAATTCTACTTGGTGCCATTCGATTTTTCTCGGCAAGCTGCTTCTAGACATGGTCTTAGATTTCATTTTCGCCCAGCCATTCGCCCAGAATCGAAAATATTTTTCTCAAAAAACTTGGGTTTAAGCCCAGGCAAATCGGTGATTTTGGTCGAATTTTGACTTGTCAATATTATTACATATTTGGATTCGTCTCGGCGTTGCGGATTCAACGGTATAATTTGTTTTTAATTTTGACCTATTTTTAGGCCCCCTAGGCCTATTTTAAAGTTTAAAAACTCCATAGACGAGTTATTTATGAACGGATTTTGTTTAAATTTATACCATAAGTACACTTTGGCAAGCTGATTCGAATGGCGCAAACAGAATTAAAATCGGACCATTAGTTTAGGATTTCGATTTTGACTGGGCCTTCCTGGAGGGCCCAGGGGACCGTTTTTTGGACTTTAAAAGTCCTCTGTAGCCCAAACTATAAGTCCTAGGGAATTCTACTTGGTGCCATTCGATTTTTTCTCGGCGAGCTGCTACTAGACATGGTCTTAGATTTCATTTTCGCCCAGCCATTCGCCCAGAATCGAAAATATTTTTCTCAAAAACCTTGGGTTTGCCCAGGCAAATCGGTGATTTTGGTCGAATTTTGACTTGTCAATATTATTACATATTTGGATTCGTCTCGCCGTTGCGGATTCAACGGTATAATCTTTTTTTAATTTTGACCTATTTTTAGGCCCCCTAGGCCTATTTTAAAGTTTAAAAACTCCATAGACGAGTTATTTATGAACGGATCTTGTTTAAATTTATACCATAAGTACACTTTGGCAAGCTGAATCGAATGGCGCAAACAGAATTAAAATCGGACCATTAGTTTAGGATTTCGATTTTGACTGGGCCTTCCTGGAGGGCCCAGGGGACCGTTTTTTGGACTTTAAAAGTCCTCTGTAGCCCAAACTATAAGTCCTAGGGAATTCTACTTGGTGCCATTCGATTTTTCTCGGCGAGCTGCTTCTAGACATGGTCTTAGATTTCATTTTCGCCCAGCCATTCGCCCAGAATCGAAAATATTTTTCTCAAAAAACTTGGGTTTAAGCCCAGGCAAATCGGTGATTTTGGTCGAATTTTGACTTGTCAATATTATTACATATTTGGATTCGTCTCGCCGTTGCGGATTCAACGGTATATATATTTTTAAATTTTGACCTATTTTTAGGCCCCCTAGGCCTATTTTAAAGTTTAAAAACTCCATAGACGAGTTATTTATGAACGGATCTTGTTTAAATTTATACCATAAGTACACTTTGGCAAGCTGAATCGAATGGCGCAAACAGAATTAAAATCGGACCATTAGTTTAGGATTTCGATTTTGACTGGGCCTTCCTGGAGGGCCCAGGGGACCGTTTTTTGGACTTTAAAAGTCCTCTGTAGCCCAAACTATAAGTCCTAGGGAATTCTACTTGGTGCCATTCGATTTTTCTCGGCGAGCTGCTTCTAGACATGGTCTTAGATTTCATTTTCGCCCAGCCATTCGCCCAGAATCGAAAATATTTTTCTCAAAAAACCTTGGGTTTAAGCCCAGGCAAATCGGTGATTTTGGTCGAATTTTGACTTGTCAATATTATTACATATTTGGATTCGTCTCGCCGTTGCGGATTCAACGGTATAATTTGTTTTTAATTTTGACCTATTTTTAGGCCCCCTAGGCCTATTTTAAAGTTTAAAAACTCCATAGACGAGTTATTTATGAACGGATCTTGTTTAAATTTATACCATAAGTACACTTTGGCAAGCTGAATCGAATGGCGCAAACAGAATTAAAATCGGACCATTAGTTTAGGATTTCGATTTTGACTGGGCCTTCCTGGAGGGCCCAGGGGACCGTTTTTTGGACTTTAAAAGTCCTCTGTAGCCCAAACTATAAGTCCTAGGGAATTCTACTTGGTGCCATTCGATTTTTCTCGGAGCTGCTTCTAGACATGGTCTTAGATTTCATTTTCGCCCAGCCATTCGCCCAGAATCGAAAATATTTTTCTCAAAAACCTTGGGTTTTAAGCCCAGGCAAATCGGTGATTTTGGTCGAATTTTGACTTGTCAATATTATTACATATTTGGATTCGTCTCGCCGTTGCGGATTCAACGGTATAATTTTTTTTTAATTTTGACCTATTTTTAGGCCCCCTAGGCCTATTTTAAAGTTTAAAAACTCCATAGACGAGTTATTTATGAACGGATTTGTTTAAATTTATACCATAAGTACACTTCGGCATGCTGAATCGAATGGCGCAAACAGAATTAAAATCGGACCATTAGTTTAGGATTTCGATTTTGACTGGGCCTTCCTGGAGGGCCCAGGGGACCGTTTTTTGGACTTTAAAAGTCCTCTGTAGCCCAAACTATAAGTCCTAGGGAATTCTACTTGGTGCCATTCGATTTTTCTCGGCGAGCTGCTTCTAGACATGGTCTTAGATTTCATTTTCGCCCAGCCATTCGCCCAGAATCGAAAATATTTTCTCAAAAAACCTTGGGTTTAAGCCCAGGCAAATCGGTGATTTTGGTCGAATTTTGACTTGTCAATATTATTACATATTTGGATTCGTCTCGCCGTTGCGGATTCAACGGTATAATTTTTTTTAAATTTGACCTATTTTTAGGCCCCCTAGGCCTATTTTAAAGTTTAAAAACTCCATAGACGAGTTATTTATGAACGGATTTTGTTTAAATTTATACCATAAGTACACTTTGGCAAGCTGATTCGAATGGCGCAAACAGAATTAAAATCGGACCATTAGTTTAGGATTTTGATTTTGACTGGGCCTTCCTGGAGGGCCCAGGGGACCGTTTTTTGGACTTTAAAAGTCCTCTGTAGCCCAAACTATAAGTCCTAGGGAATTCTACTTGGTGCCATTCGATTTTTTCTCGGCGAGCTGCTTCTAGACATGGTCTTAGATTTCATTTTCGCCCAGCCATTCGCCCAGAATCGAAAATATTTTTCTCAAAAACCTTGGGTTTATTTAAGCCCAGGCAAATCGGTGATTTTGGTCGAATTTTGACTTGTCAATATTATTACATATTTGGATTCGTCTCGCCGTTGCGGATTCAACGATATATTTTGTTTTTAATTTTGACCTATTTTTAGGCCCCCTAGGCCTATTTTAAAGTTTAAAAACTCCATAGACGAGTTATTTATGAACGGATTTTGTTTAAATTTATACCATAAGTACACTTTGGCAAGCTGAATCGAATGGCGCAAACAGAATTAAAATCGGACCATTAGTTTAGGATTTCGATTTTGACTGGGCCTTCCTGGAGGGCCCAGGGGACCGTTTTTTGGACTTTAAAAGTCCTCTGTAGCCCAAACTATAAGCCCTAGGGAATTCTACTTGGTGCCATTCGATTTTTCTCGCCGAGCTGCTTCTAGACATGGTCTTAGATTTCATTTTCGGCCAGCCATTCGGCCAGAATCGAAAATATTTGTCTCAAAAAACTTTTGCCTAGGCAAATCCTTGATTTTGGTCGAATTTTGACTGATCAAAATCGCTATGTGGAAACAACGCTTAAGCAAAATAATAATGTATAAATAAAGTAGCACAATCCACCACATAGGGTGTACATTACTACATGAGCAATTTAATATGTTTACCAAGCAAACTAACCACACATATAACACGCACTATCGCCGCGTTCAAGGAATTAGTCAATTAGCTATAACGTGAAACATGCGACTATACACAGACTTACAAATTTCAAACATATAATCGTCCAAGCATAATTATAACATATAATAAACACACCATGGAGAGAGCGCGCGCACACACACACACACACACACACACACACACACACACACACACACACACACACACACACACACACACACACACACACACACACACACACACACACACACACACACACACACACACACAGTAGATCACTTCAACACAAGGCAATATGCGAGCACATAAACATTCTCTCCTTGAACATTCAGGCAAAGTTTAAGCTAAAGGTTACCGAGGCTCGAGAGAATTACGTAATATTCCACTACCACACAGCACCATAAACACCATTGCTACAACTAACTTAAAGCCAAGTTAAACGTTATGGGACACAGGTACAATGTACGAGGCCCCCATTACTACAAGTTCACCGTCAGTAATATCCTCATAACCCTCACCAACCCAATAGTCTTAGACAGCAATACCAATACCAATACTCCCCTTGGTCTCATTATCACATTGGTTGAGTCACTCACTGTAAGTAATGACCCACAGATCATTATAATTATAATAGCATCTGGATAAATAGTAAAGCTGCGTGTAAAGTGTGCGGTAAAAGACTTAAGGTGTGAAGGGGAGAGTCCTGTAAAAAACAAACGCAATATAAACTTAGTCTGGTTTTCATCCAAGGGCAGTACAATAAATGGTTAATATTACTGTACTGGTGTTGTTCTATAACAGTCTGTGTTTGGTGGTATAGTATTATTGTAAGGGCAGTATATCACTACCGTTTATATATTACTAGTTATAACATGTCAGCTAACGCCAGTCGTTTTTAGTTAAGCCTATTTAATCAAGTGGTTCAAATATTGAACAGGAATTATTATTAATCTTGATTTATTTGTATTAAAGTATAAAACAATGTTAGGAACTCAGTTGTGTTCAGTAATATTATTATAGCGTACTTCACTGTATGTACACTAAGGGTATTGTGGATTTCAGGTGTGGGAACAATTTCCTTTGCATAATAGAATCTGTGTGTGAATATGTATGTATGTGTGTATTTAATCAGGCCCATTCCCCACTTTTCATTTGGGGGGGGGGGTTAACCGACTCAAGACAGAGCCCGAATAGGAACAACACAACAGAAAATAATGAACACACAAACACAAAATACAAATTCACACACATCTAGGTCATCCAGAAGACCCAGAGACCAGGTTCACCAAGGTCCCTCCAGCACTCCCCCGGATCCCGACCATCCGGAGAGGTTCCGGTCTCAGCAGGCAGACATGCAGCGAGGCCGAAACCACAAGCCCGCCCACCACACTTCCAGGCACACCCTTCATATACTGTATACCGGCTCCCCGGACCAGGCATCTGATGGACTATTATCTAGTCCAACTTGCGCCCTAACCCCTCTCCCAAATGACCACGTGTTCACTCATCTATTCACAAGCATTCTCCAATCATTACTGTTTATTTCCACTTTCCTTGCCTGATCTATAGTCATTCCTCTATCATCCAAAGCTTGTCTTACACAGTCTCTACATCTCAATGGGGGTCGTCCTGCCCTTCTATCTCCCCTTGTATCTGACTCATATATTCTCTTTGTAAGCCTTTCATCTTCCATTCGTTCAACATGACCATACCAGCTCAGCACCCTTTTGTCCACTCTGGCCGACAAATGTTCCTGCTGTCCCACTCTCCTACGTATCTCTTCATTCTGTCTCTACGAGTAACTCCACACATACTCCTCAAGCAGATCTCCATCACATCCAGCGTTCTTCTCTCCTTTGCCTTCAGAGCCCATTTCTCAGCCCCATTCATCACTGTCGACACAACAATTCCTTGATACATTGCACATTTAACTTTCATTCCGAGATTTCTCACCTTCCACATACATTACAGTATATTATAATGAAGTAGAAGTTCTGTTTACGTTTGCCATTCCCATCGAGTTTGTTAACATACCATCTATATACCAGGGTGACAAACACACACACACGCTATATGTATATTTGGTATAAGGAAGAAATAGACTGTCGGGCGAGAGATAGAAAACAAACATGAATATTCAGTTTTGGTGAATCCCGGAGACGTCAGCTGGATGAACATTACTCTCTCTCTCTCTCTCTCTCTCTCTCTCTCTCTCTCTCTCTCTCTCTCTCTCTCTCTCTCTCTCTCTCTCTCTCTCTCTCTCTCTCTCTCTCTCTCTCTCTCTCTCTCTCTCTCTCTCTCTCTCTCTCTCTTCTCTCTCTCTCTCTCTCTCTCTCTCTCTCTCTCTCTCTCTCTCTCTCTCTCTCTCTCTCTCTCTCTCTCTCACATACATACATACATACATACATACACACATACATACATACATACATACATACATACATACATACATACATACATACATACATAAAATGTTAAGATTGAGTGCTCCACTCATACGTGCAGTTTCAGTCTCTTGTCCTAATGGCGGCGTTCCAGGCAACCCTGTTAAGGGCTGCTTCACTTGTCAAGTTTTTGGATTTCAGATCGGCACGTATAGTCCGATCCCAGGTCTTCCTCGGTCCACCCCTTGGTGCAGCTCCCTCTACAATCACAGACCTGCATTTTTTCACCCAATTTTGTTCATCCATTCTCTCCACATGTCCATACCATCCCAGTCTACTTGTACGCATCACTTCGCTAATACTCTTTATACCTAAATGTCTCTTCAGCTCAACATTTGTTATTCTATCCTGCAGCCTGGCCCAACACATCCATCTCACCATTCTCATCTCATAACGTTCCATTCTGTTGACATCCTCTACTTAAACGCCCATGTTTCTACGTCATTGCACTTCTAACAAATGAGGCATACACCTTTCCCTTCAGAGGGAGAGGCATTCTTTTCATGGTCAGAATTGGCACCAGTTCTCTGAACTTCCCCCAGCCACATCTAATTGTAGCGACAGAGGCAGCCTCGGCCCCACCACCGGCAGAGATGGTATCTCCTAGGTAACAAAACTTGTCCACCAGCTCCAATGACTCATTTCCAAAATTCACAGCCACAGGATCATCACTTAACCACCTTTGCACACTGCGCACTTAAAAAATATATATTTCTGACGTATCCTTCGGCAGGGGTCCCTTTATTCTACTACAGCGCTTACCCCCATGGTGCACCCAGCGTTGACAGATACTACATTGAATCGAGTTAGCGCCCACACCCTTTCCACACACTGCACATGGGTATGCACCGCTCTTTTCCACATTGCCTCGTCTCAATCTACAATTCATAACCTTGGTTTTGTTAATATTGACTCTTAAACCCTTGCTCGCCATGTTGTACTCCTAAATGTAGACATTAAAAAGAGTAGGACTTGTGGAGAAGATTCGTTGAAAAGTGAAATATTGATAAAGCTTATAATGTATAGGAGAGGAACGCATGGGCTGATGAGAGAAAAGCTGCAGTAACGAGAATCAAAATAGGAATAGCTGACTGGTTCGTTCAATAGCTTGGTAGATAGATACAAATAGATAAATGTGTAAATATATAATTAGTTAACTATTTTCTTGCTACAATATTGATAAAGGCTGGAAATACCTGTACTGGTTAGAGCAGGTGTAAAGGCAGCCGTACAATATAGTTCAATAGTGTAACCCCCCCCTCCCCTCTACCCACCAAAGGGCTCACCACACACTAGGGAGGAGGTGGAAGGTTCCCAATCTGTTGGTGATATCCAATATAGCCCCAGGCAGATTGAGGTATTAAGGTTAATCTCGTATATTGACTCCCTTACCCGCACGATATGGACTAATACATTTTTGTTTTCTTATTCGTGTGCACACTATTCACGTGTCTAGGTCACATACATACAATGTCATACATACAGACATATATATATATATATATATATATACTTACATACATACATACATACATACATACATACATATAAAGACCGAGTGTTCCACACAAGGTGGGGTTTCAGTAACACTTGCTAATGACAACGTTCCAGGCAACCCTATTCAGAGCTGCCTCACCTGTCACTGTCATGTCAGATTTTTAAGTTCGTGATCATAGCGTATAGATCAAAATCTCTTAGAATCTATTAGTAATTTTCACTCCAATATGTTTTCCTATCTAGAATAATATGCCATTATTTAGCTAAAATAAACAAAAATCAAAATAATAATCATTGTACGAAGGCCAGGGATAACTCCTGAGTTTCCAACATAGGTTACCGTATGTCTCGGTAACTAAGATCTTCATTCTCATGGTCAGACAAGAAAGGAGATAATCTGATGAGAGGAACTCTAAAGCTGAGAGATGAAATTACCTTTTGTTGTAACATACGGTATGTTGATAAACTTGCCTCACCTTGTTAACTTGGCTTATTTACACTGTTTATGGGACTTTCCCATGGTGTGTGTGTGTGTGTGTGTGTGTGTGTGTGTGTGTGTGTGTGTGTGAGAAAGAGAGAGAGGGAAGTGTAAGTGAGGAGTGTGTGGATGGTGGTATTAGTGAATTAGCGTGAGAGTGTTAAACTGTAAGTGTAGGTCAGTGTGTATTGGTGTACACACTCGTATGTGTTAATGTGTATATTAGTATGTGTATCTGTGCAGGGTCTGCTAAATATGTTTGAAATAATGTGTGGAAGACGGAATCTGAAGGTAAATGTAGGGAAGACCCGGAAGAGTAAGGTTATGGTCTTTGCAAGAGTTGCAGTCACAGAGTGTGAGGTTTGTTGTTGCTGTTCCCCAGGCTGTCAGGCCGAACAGCCCCAAGGTCCTGAGGAAGGCCAAGGCCATAACCGAGCGCCCCCCACAAAGCCCTCCCTGCTTACCACAAATAAAGCCCAGGTGACTGAAGCCACTACAAGGCGGGGAGCTGAGGAGGGTGCGGAGACGCCCGGAAAAGCAAAGCCCCACCCAAGGCCCTGTGCCCCTCAGCAAGGGAAAGTTGAGGGGCAAAGGAAAAATGTGACGCTTTGGCTCCCAGGGAGGTCAATCCACGGAAGAGACGCCGTCACTTGAGATCTAGAAAATATATAAGTAAAAGGAACAGTCAGATTAAGCTATGGGTATGGCAGAGATCGCTCAGCTCTCAATCTGATAGACCAGCCCATCACCACATGACTAGAACCCAATCCTCTCAGCATCAGCTAGGAAAGGCCCTAGAAAGCCGCCTTTGGCGGGGGGATAGCTCCCCTATTTCAACTCCTTTCGGGGTTGGGCAACCGCCTAGAGAGAGTGTGAGATGAGGTTGAAAGGTCAGGTTATGGAGAATGTCAGCATATTTAAGTATTTGAGTACTGTGTTAAGTAAATATGGGAGTATGGAGGGAAAGAAGTCCTTGCATGATAGTGTGGTAGCCTCGACATTGTCATACGGGAGTGAAACATGGACGTTGGTGGAGAGACATAAACCAAGAGTGAGAGGGGTGGAAATGAGTTACTTGAGAAGTGCGTACGGAGTTACATGGAGGGAAAGACAGACAAAAGAGAAAGTAAGAGAGTGGTGTGATGTGAATGTACTGTAGATGTGCTGGAAAGTGTGAAAAGAAACTTCTTGAGATGGTTCGGCCATGTGGAATGTATGGGAAGCAAGAGAATGACTAAGAGAGTACGAGAGTGAAGTGGAAGGACAGAGGGAGAGGTAGACCGAGAGAGAGGTGGAAGGATGGAGTTAAGTAGTATTATGAATGAAAGTGGTGCTGGTTGGGAGGAGGGCCGTCGACTGACTGGGGACAGAGGTGAATGGAGCGATTCATTCGTAGCCACCCCTTCGGTGATCATGGTGTCTGGCAATAGATGATGGATCTGTACTTACGTGGGTGTGCTTGATAATGTATACAACAAAGCTTAATTACTATTTACAAACACATGCGGCTCTTATTACACATACAAAAAGGGTGACAGCTTTGGGAATATTTTGCAACTGTCCATGAATATTACAGTCATGGTGCAATATGCCTCCACTGTGGTGAGTAGGTCATGCAGTGCGGGAAAAACCCTTCTTTGGCGGTTAATAGGTGCTTTCAAAATACCAGTCCATAGATACTGTACTGTTTATGTATCATATTCCTGTGAAAAATAATGTATGCCAATAGGCACATGTATACAATAAACATATACTGATACTCCTACAGATTCATATATCTTTTACATGGTTACAGCCACAAGACAAGTGAAAAATAGAGGGTGAGAGACCAAACACACATTAAAGACAAATGTAAGAGAAGGAAGAAGCTTTTAGGTCTTACCGGATTGTCTCCTTTCGAGAAAATCTGTTGTGAACACTTTATCAAATACCAAATATTGGATGATTGAAGTTATGAAAGAATCGGAAATGTGTAGGTTATATATTTATGCTAAGTAACGGTATGTGTAACTGTATCTGTAATATATAGGACATTAAATGGGTGTTGTATTTAAGCTATAGAAAAGATGTTGCCGGGAGAAGTATTTAGATATCTAATACGCAGAGCAAGGCAAAGTTTGTTGCTAATAAGCGGCATAATTAACTTCTTCAATCTAAACTTGTGACAACGATGGCCAGGAATGTACACGGAGAGAGAGAGAGAGAGAGAGAGAGAGAGAGAGAGAGAGAGAGAGAGAGAGAGAGAGAGAGAGAGAGAGAGAGAGAGAGAGAGAGAGAGAGAGAGAGAGAGAGAGAGAGAGAGAGAGAGAGAGAGAGAGAGAGAGAGAGAATATGGTTCAGGAAATGGACTGGGCGAAAACAGAAACAAGAATATTCAAAACATGAAAGACTAGCAGGATCTGACGGAATATGAGAGAGAGAGGCGGAGTTGTGAATAGAGGAGAGGAATACACAATGGAGGGTTGAGAGAAGACAATGGAATTATAATGTAAACCTTGCATAACATTATAAGAGTATTAGGATCAGAGGGAATATTAGAGAGAGAGAGAGATCTGTTGAGAGGATTGATCTATTACGCAGTAAATAGAAGTATAAATGAAAACTATGTAACAGATGGGTTGAGATGGGAGATGAGATTGGTCAGTGAGGCAGTTTATGAACGAAAATTCTGCACCAGAGATATGGCCGTAGACGAGAAGGAGAGGGAGAGAGAGAGAGCTGCAAGTGCTGCAGAACCAGAAAGACACTAGTTTTAGTATTCTGACGAGTGAAACTTGTTTTATATTGGAATATCATGGAATATATATGATAATTAAATAAGAAATCTCAACATCATATAATTATTTTTAACATCGTTGTTAACACAAATAACACTTCAAATGAAATTAATGAAAGCGTGTGATTCTCCCAGGGATGTTGTCCTCGTCATAGTACGGACATAAATTATATTACCATCCCTATTCCTCCAATATTGTTCGCTAAACATCTCTTTTCCATATTTCTGTTTTTACCATTTTCTTTCCAATAACACTTTCCTTTGTCTTGATTACAATACAATGTGACCTACTTTATATAATATTTATATTATATCAGTTATTTCTTACATGGAATATAATTTTTGGAGGTATAGTCCAACTAGCCTTTTGATTACCGGTAGGCTACATATTTTGATTACCGGTAGGCTACATATTTTGATTACCGGTAGGCTACATATTTTGATTACCGGTAGGCTACATATTTTGATTACCGGTAGGCTACATATTTTGATTACCGGTAGGCTACATATTTTGGTTACCGGTAGGCTACATATTTTGATTACCGGTAGGCTACATACTTTGATTACCGGTAGGCTACATATTTTTGTCCGTAAATTTGTTTTTATAGTATTTTTTTCTGACATCCAATTTTCGACATCTGTTATCTCTTCCTGGTGAGTCTCTTATCTCTTGGTATTATCTTCTTCCGCTTCGTATATATATTATGTCTTGGTTCATTTGTACTCGTGTTATATCTTTGGCTCAGAATTAGTATTTATCATGTGTATTTTCATCGATATTTCTTCATCTCTTCTTTTTGTTTAATTCAATATTAATATATAATCCATATAAAGCCACTGGTACATTGCTAATAATGCTTCTTCTCTTATTTACTTATCTGTTATTTTTTGTTTCATTACATATTCACCATCTTGTCTCTCTTTCACTATTCCTCCTCCATCTTGTGTGTGTTTAGTATCTTCCCATTCTTCTCCCCCTCTTTATCTGTTTAGTATCTTCCCATTCTTTTCCCCCTCTTTATCTGTTTAGTATCTTCCCATTCTTTTCCCCCTCTTTATCTGTTTAGTATCTTTCCATTCTTCTCCCCCTCTTTATCTGTTTAGTATCTTCCCATTCTTTTCCCCCTCTTTATCTGTTTAGTATCTTTCCATTCTTCTCCCCATCTTTATCTGTTTAGTATCTTCCCATTCTTTTCCCCCTCTTTATCTGTTTAGTATCTTTCCATTCTTTTCCCCCTCTTTATCTGTTTAGTATCTTCCCATTCTTTTCCCCCTCTTTATCTGTTTAGTATCTTTCCATTCTTTTCCCCCTCTTTATCTGTTTAGTATCTTTCCATTCTTTTCCCCCTCTTTATCTGTTTAGTATCGTTCCATTCTTTTCCCCCTCTTTATCTGTTTAGTATCTTCCCATTCTTTTCCCCCTCTTTATCTGTTTAGTATCTTCCCATTCTTTTCCCCCTCTTTATCTGTTTAGTATCTTCCCATTCTTTTCCCCCTCTTTATCTGTTTAGTATATTTCCATTCTTTTCCCCCTCTTTATCTGTTTAGTATCTTCCCATTCTTTTCCCCCTCTTTATCTGTTTAGTATCTTTCCATTCTTTTCCCCCTCTTTATCTGTTTAGTATCTTTCCATTCTTTTCCCCCTCTTTATCTGTTTAGTATCGTTCCATTCTTTTCCCCCTCTTTATCTGTTTAGTATCTTTCCATTCTTTTCCCCCTCTTTATCTGTTTAGTATCTTTCCATTCTTTTCCCCCTCTTTATCTGTTTAGTATCTTCCCATTCTTCTCCCTGGCCCCTCTTTATCTGTTTTGTATGTTGTCTCCTCTTTTCTATATCTTTCACATCTTATGTGTGCAATACCTTATGAAATATCTTACCATATATCCATCGCATCAATAGCCCTAATACATCCTATCTCTCCCTCACCATCTAGACTAAAAGTGCTAAAAACTCATCTCTGCATTCATTAACATATTGTCACCCTAACGTGAGTGATGGCAGAGGGAAGAAAACAGTCCTGGTGTTTTGCCTTAAGTCATGAATAATGGTCTGGCTCGGCCTTATACATATTTAGTAGCACGGATGGTCCTGTACATAAATGGTCTGGCTCGGCCTTATACATATGTAGTAACATGTGTGGCCATGTACATAAATCCAGACCGGAAGTAAAACAATATTATCCCACCGATATAAGACAGTACGATAGGTAAAATGGTTTACGTTTAACTATAACAGATGAAGTAGAATTAGTAGTATCGGTACTACAGTGTTCACACTCGTGTATGTAATCTGAATGAACACCTATGCATATTAGTTTTAATAGAACAGAACTTATAATGTTTACATCGCAACCTTTGTATTCTATAATTGATCAGTTACTTATATCTGGAGAGGAATGAGAATTTGAAGTTGTGAATGTAACTAACCACTTTTAAATGTGACTGTAAATATCGCAGTGTTATCATTTTTGGGACAAACTGTACAATATGTTAGATTATATTATAATGTAAAACTTGCAAAATGCACAAACCAAAACTTATACGAACACGATAAAACGACAAAACAACTAATCAAAATCGCTATGTGGAAACAACGCTTAAGTAAAACAATAATGTATAAATAAAAGACCACAATTCGATTTAGGGTTTGTAAGGTGATTTCCATAATACATGTCCACAGACAAACACCTTCGCAACATCTGGCAGACATTATTAAAGTACAAAACCTGCACGTCATGATTATATTTTGACACAAAGTATATGGCAAATGAGTTTTTCGTGCTCCAATGTTAAGTGTAAATATACGATACTAAACAACAACCTCTAACACATCCAGACTGCTACAACATAAACAATACCAACATGTAGAAGGTGTCATGGTCGGGGTGGGGGGGCCTCTGGTCCCTTTATTAACTTGGGACTGCTGCGAGTCTTCTTTATTTATAGACCTTTAGCTGGAAGGATATTAAGTCTTGAATCCACAGAGAAATAAAAAAAAAAATTGTTATGTGTGTGTATATATATATATATATATATATATATATATATATATATATATATATATATATATATATATATATATATATATATATATATATATAATATATATATATATATATATATATATATATATTATATATATATATATATATATATATATATATATATATATATATATATATATATTCGAACCGTCGACTATCAGGACGATAGCCGACGCTTTAATCAGTTGATTAAAGCGTCGGCTATCGTCCTGATGGTCGACGGTTCGATCCCCACTGAGAGATTAGAAACATTTAGTGGCTCACGTGTATTTGTGATATATTCTCAATATATATATATATATTGTGTGGCTGTACATATGTAATAAGCATTGCAAAACAAATAAGGATTTTGAGATTTACAATGATCAAAATTTATTTTCTTCTCGTACATTCAGTAAAGATAGGTTATTATAGATAGATAGGAAACGTTAGAAATGCTTAATGATCACAATTGTGAAGGGCAGGAGCTGATGCGATTATGATGATGGTAGAACAGCGGAGACTGATGGTTATGATGATGATGGTAGAACAGCTGAGACTGATGGTTATGATAATGATGGTAGAACAGCTGAGACTGATGGTTATGATGATGGTAGAACAGCTGAGACTGATGGTTATGATAATGATGGTAGAACAGCTGAGACTGATGGTTATGATGATGATGGTAGAACAATAATGACGGAGTAGAAATAGTTTAGATTAATAATGAGAGGCCTAATATCTGTAATGGCAAAAGGATAAAGACAGATAGATATAATATAGTTTGATTTATCCAATAGTATTATTGTGCAGGTGTTTGGTGTAAAGTAATGGGAGAAGGATGAGGGCATGGCCGTTCCGTAGCCCTCGTTAACACACACACACACATTCTCACTCACTCTCTCTCTCTCTCTCTCTCTGTCTCATACCTTATTACCCCTTCCCTCTCTTCCTCCACCTATTCGTCTTCTGCTTGCTCTCCACTTCCTTCCATGTCTCCCTTCCTCCTTCCCTTTTCTCACCTTTCCTCATTCGACCCTTCATCATCACTCCTTGTCCACCACCTCCTCTCCCTCTTTGTATTATCCTTAATGCCTCTCCTTTTTATTTGACTATCTCGCATGACTTCTCTTTTCCCTCTGTTCTACTGTTGTGTCTCTGCCAATCTCTCCATCCACTTTCCTCCTTCCTGGCCCCTCTTCTCCCTTCCACCTCTCCATTCCCTTCATCTTTCTCTGTATCACCAGTTTTGTTTTCTTCCACCTCCTCCACCTTCTCTCCACCACTTCCCTCTGGACGGACTTTCCACCTTGCTGCACCACAACAGAAGGATGCTCCACTCACACGATCATACACTCACATTCTCACTGTAAAGCGTTAATACACATTTGTTGTTACTGGTTATATTTGTGGGTTGATAAATGTGTGGAACGTTTTATTGTCAGAGGAACCGATTAGTCCTCTTGTTCATGTAGTAAAGCCCAGTCGTTTGGAAAATCCATATAATGACAACATTGTATAGTTTTATGTTCATCAATTTAATTTACTATTTACACTAATATTGTCTGTAACTTATCTTTATTAAGTTAACTTCTTAATTGATACATTGTTGTTGTTGTTGTTGTTGTTGTTGTTGTTGTTGTTGTGAAGGTGCTGGAATGTATAATGAAGGTGAAAATAACCTTGTGAATCTCGGTGTTACAGGGACCAGCTGGATACTAAGGGTTTATATGGTCTATAATAGTGTTGTTGTTGTTGTTGTTGTTGTTGTTGTTGTGAAGGTGCTGGAATGTAATGTATAATGAAGGTGACAATAACCTTGTGAATCTCGGTGTTACGGGAACCAGCTGGATACTAAGGGTTTACATAAGAACATAAGAACATAAGAAAATGGGAGTCTGCAGAAAGCCGATTGGCCTAAGCAAGGCAGATCCCTGTCCCACACAACCCCAATTACAAAGCCCAATTATAGGCTCAACACTCTAATACCCTGAGGATCATCTTACCAAACCGGTTAGAGATTAACGCAGGATTACGGGGGTCTGCAGAGCGCTGATTGGCCCAACCCGGCTGATCCCCCTTCACACCCAACCCTTCTCGTCCATATGCTTATCCAATTTTTTCTTAAAGCTCCCTATCGTTCTTGATCCCACTATATCACTTGGTAGCCTATTCCACCCATCTACAACTCTGTTACCAAACCAATATTTGCCTATATCTTTTCTGAAACGAAATTTATCTAATTTGAAACCATTGGTACGAGTTCTTTCGCTATCACTGAGCTTTAGTACATTTGTCATGTCCCTTTGTTAATCCCACTAAACCACTTGAACACCTCTATCATATCCCCTCTAACTCTGCGTCTCTCTAACGAATGTAAACCTAATTTCTTCAACCTTTCTTCATACGGAAAATTTCTAATATTATGGATCATTTTTGTCATTCTACGCTGAATTCTCTCCAATGAATCTATGTCCATTCTGTAATAAGGACACCAAAATTGGACAGCATAATCCATATGGGGTCTCACTAATGACAAGTAAAGTTTTAAGATAACATCAGCAGTTCTGTTACTCACACTCCTAGAGATGAACCCGAGAATCCTGTTTGCCTTATTACGAACGCTTATACACTGTTTTCTAGGCTTCAAATCATTGCTAACAAACACACCTAGATCTTTCTCGCAGTCTGAATTTTCTAATTCTAAATTAGCTAGTTTATATTTAACATTTGTTTGCATCTTCCCTATCTTTAATACCTTGCATTTGTCAATGTTAAACTTCATCTGCCAATTTACTGACCATTCATGTAAGGTATCTAGATCCCTTTGGAGGCACTCTATATCGCTATCTGAATCAATTGATCTCCCCATTTTTAGTATCGTCTGCGAATTTACTTATCCTACTAGTTATACCTAAATCTAGGTCATTTATGTATATAAGAAACAACAGGGGACCTAATACCGATCCCTGGGGGACACCACTTTTGACTGCTCCCCACTCTGACTTGGTACCATTTATGCTGACTCTCTGTTTCCTACCAATTAGCCATGACCTAATCCATCCCAACAACGACCCTCCTATTCCATGTGCCTCAACCTTTCTCATCAATCTCTCATGAGGGACTCTGTCGAAAGCTTTACTGAAATCTAAATATATAATATCATATGACTTGTCACTAATATGGTCTATAATAGTGTTGTGGCAGCACTGGTGTTTAACTAACTAATTTTGTATGATTCATTGCATTATACTCCTTGTTTATCCATTCACTGATTCTCTATTGTCATGGTATAGTGTATGATTCTTTAGCAGTCGATATTTACTTTTTTAGGTTTTTACTTCCTTTTGCTGGCGCTGTAATTATATCTCTATCTGCACCTACCCATCCATTTATATCTATCATTATATCTATTGTCTGTATGTGTATGTCCATAAATACTGAATGTATTTGAGTCTGTGATTGAATTTACTGGAGAGAACACCAGCTGGAAATGGGAAGGGTTGGGACGGGATTGGGAGAGAGAGAAAACGAATGTGTGTGTGTATTTTTAAAAGGGGGAGGGGGGGTATGAGGCTGTGTGTTTGTGTGTGTAAAGGTCAAGTTTAAGTTACCGCTAATTTACATACACAGATACACACAGACACACACACACACTATAATGCTCATATGAATAAGCAAATACACGTAAACTTACCCAACGTTGTTACTGCAACTCGGTCAAAGTGTGTCCTTGTTGGTGGTTACTATGTTATGTATATCAGGTTATTGAGTTAGAGAACTAGATACACATAGAGAGAGAGTGAGAGTCAATTAGTCATGTTTTAGTTATCTCTGACAGGCATGCAATTGTGTGTGTGTGTGTGGTGTGTCAGTTCAGAAATATGATACATACACCAGCATGCTTGTGTGTGTTTGTACAGTATTCAGCCAAACACCATGTAGTCTACGTGCATTCTTGTACTACATACACGCCTCCATCCACACATACACTCACTTATGTATGCAGGACTGTTTATTACCAACTTCCTGGAGATGATACAGTGTGATGATAAGCGGAATGCTGAGTGTGTGTGAGTGTGAGTGTGTGTGTGTGTGTGTGTGTGTGTGTGTGTGTGTGTGTGTGTGTGTGTGTGTGTGTGTGTGTGTGTGTGTGTGTGTGTGTGTGTGTGTGTGTGTGTGTGTGTGATGCAGTTTATGAGAGAACATAACCAAGTATATTGCCTTGAACTCAATGACTGTTATACTCTACAACCAAATTATAAGCGTGAACGACCACTATCATATGAAGTTAAATTAGGCTATATATACAGTGTTACTAATGTGTCGACAATAGTCAAACCTGTAGTCAGACTAATGGTATTATATTAAACTCTTAGGACATGACACACACACACACACACGCACACGCACACGCACACACACACACACACACACACACACGCACACGCACACACGCACACGCACACACACATTGAACTTGGTGTAGGAAAAAGTTGGCAAGACCAGTCGGATATAGATGTTCTTTTTTTATAAGACCTTAATTATTTGGTCCGAGCTAAAAGACCTCAAGTGGTTTTGTGAAAGTTGTTTGTTCTCTAACTCTGTTTCTGTCCGATATGCTATCAATATAGGTATATACAGTATACCTTAATATCGGTTCTCGCACGGATTTCCTATCTACTGATACAGACATACATACTGACTATAAGATACCATGCTAGGTAAGATCCACCCAAAGCCACCACCACCACCACAAAGTTATACCAATAAATCAAACAAAGCGGTAGAATAAAGTGTTCTGTCAGTTATATGGTCCATTGATAAATATGAAGGGTCTACCAGATGATATGTGGGGTACTTTGAGGATGAAATATGGTGTGCTGTGAGAGTGATGGAGGGGAACCAGTGGCTGTAAAGGTGGTTTGTTTGGAGGTTTGGTAGGCTTTGATTTGTATATAGAAAGAGTGAGAGAGATTCGCTTTTCAAGAAAGCATGCCAATGTCCTTTAATTGGCTGTTACCTAATACTTAAACCAGCCACTATTTTACTAGCGCGTTTGTGCGGAACACAATTTCAGCCAACCTGGCTGCCATTATGTTAATATTCTGGTCAATATGTACGACAACCAATAAGCTTCAATATACTGTACAGGACTTGTTTAGGACCATTGTTGTTGCTTCCAAGTCTGGCTGATGGATCCCTACTGTAAACAGTTATCCCCGTCATTCTATATTTAGTCATATATTTTCCTTCATTAATTATTTCCTTATATAAGCCTACCATATTAATCAAGCTTAGACTAATCTAACGTAACGTAACCGAGTTATGATCAAATAGACTTGTACCGATTATCCTGATGGTTGAAACAACCATCATACCCGTTCAAGACATAGTCAAGGTAGGATCATTAAGACGAAAAATATTCCTGTTCCCTTATAATGTTGTAACAAATTCCTGCCCCGCACTTCAACTCCCAGACCACTTAGCAAGAGTCTGTGAGGCTACAACGATGTCCCACACATCACTGATTGTTGGTTCAACTTGGTTGGGGGGGTTGAACTAGTGAGAGATATAAGGAAGTACAAAGAACAGAAAACAACAACATATCTATAGACCGGGACGAGGCTGTTTTTATATAATGTACATACTGTACAGTAGTGTGAACAAAGGATATCACATTACCAGTATGAACAGGGTGAGGTGGAGGTGAAATCACCCTTTCCCAGTTATATTGTCAATTGGCTGAAGTAAGAAAAGAACAGAGAGGTGATTAAACTACAGTAGCACGGTTAAGGCTGGTGTGGTGCGATTTCCCCAGGTGCAAATGCTTCAGGGGGACTTTATTGAGTTTTGCTGAGACACTGTTAGCGTTATACCAACATCAGCCACAGTGATAACATGATAGGGCGTTGTTGTGGTAAGACTGTGTTGTACTGTGCTGCAGTAAATGTAGCCACTGTGTTATGATTGCTGTGCACTGTGTGCAGTACTGTGATTGTACCATGGAAGCCACATTCACTGTGGACGGTTGCGGTCTTTAAACCCGTATGTATGTACAGTATGTATGTACAGTATGTATAATTATGTATGTATGTATATATGTATGTATGTATGTATGTAGTAGCAAATGTCAAACCCAAACTAGGAAAATATATATAGAATACCGCAGATCACTCTGAACACCTTAATGGTTTAAAGATATATATATATTTTTTTTTTTTTTTTTTTTTATATTCCAACTACTCCCTCTCGGGCATAGGCAGATAGCCTTTACACTCAACCGCTGAACACGGTGAGGCCCGTGAGGTCTTGCTCCAGTCTAGGGAGTGAGACATGCGAAGCTTCACGGCTCGAAGCAACTCCATCTCTGAAACCGCCTCGCCTATGTGCTTCACAGTCTCACCCCCAGAGACTCGGACCCTCACTCTCAGAACGCCACCTATTGAGCAATTAACTCACTTGGCATTGCCCCCCTGTAGCATATTTTTGAATATGGGAATATTCATACAATGCTATTTAATCAGGGAACAATGAGGGTAATTTGTTTGGCATTTCGGTGTGCTGTGGTAATGCACTGATACTAGGTACAGCACAAATTCCATCCCAATAATATCTCCCCATTGACATATTGGGATTCGAACCCGGGTCCATTGGATTACCAGTCCAGTGGCAAGACCACTCTGCCACACCTCCCCTAATTGGTGGATATTGGTGGATATAAAGCAACAAAATGAAGTATAGGCATCGCAGAACCAATAAATAAGTCATAATGTAAATTATAATCTATTTATATTAATTTCACTCCAACACTAAACTCCTCCAAAGAAATTGATGCAAGCATGTAGTCCACCGGGGTTCGAACCTGGGTTACCACACACAGATTCTTAAACACTAACCATTACACAATCAAAACAGTTAAAGGTTTATGCACAAGCCTACGACTTATTATCCATTCTCGAATACTGAAGACATGAGGATAGTTGTAAGGAAGGAGAGGCTGGCAATTTGGTGAGAGCGAGAGCTATGAAGGGAGAGAGGAGGTTAGAGGCTAAAATAACGTTATTCTCTACAATGGATATCAAATACAAACTTGTTTGATACTAGAAATAGGATTATATCCGAAAACTAAATGGTGCGAAATAAGATGAGAATAGTCTTACGGCCCTTGTAGAAATAATAGAGGTACGTAAACAATCTTGGAGTTGATGAAACGAGAGAAGTTGTAAGAAAGGAAAGGAAGGCAATCTGGAGAGAGAGAGAGTAATCAGAAACAGGAAGACTTACCTAGAATAGATATGAAGAAATATATAATTTACTTCAAGTAGTGAGAGAATAACGCATTAGCGGCATTGTTAAATATAAAAGCAAGCACAACATGAGTAAATTATTATGTTCCCTCTACCAACCGACTTTACTCCAGGGATTCGAACCCAGGATGCTCACACCGAAATTCAGTGCATTTATCCATCGCGCTACGAAGACAGTTAAGAATGGTGGACAAGCCTACGATTTATTATGCAGTTTCGAATCCTGCATATCAATCTAAGCATGTACTGTACACACTTTCCAACTGCGCTATCATAGATTGCTTGACTAAAAGAGAGAAGTGACCATTACTGCTAGAGTACAGTAATCATAAACAATAAAATAAAATAGCTTTAGGTTTTGAAAATAGGAGTGGAGAGAAAAGGGGGCTGGAGTTATAAAGGGAATCACATTTTATTTAAAAATATAATGCAAATAAGTGTTCCGCCCCCGTCTCTTGGATAATCGGTTGATCTACTTGAGTGATGAAGTGGTTTGAAGTTAAGGGGATGAAGGAGGAGATGAAAGAGATGGGTTATTTGATTATAGAGAGAGATTATTATAGATTGGAAAGCGTGAAGTATTAAATAGGAGAGCTAGAAAACGAAGCAGACATACTTACTCTTGTAAGCCTTAATTGTTCTCCTTTTTTTTTTAACAGCGCACATAGGATAACCTGTTCTTTATATATTTGATATTATGTAATTTTCAATATTCACTTGTCTATTGTGCTATAACGTTCACACTCTGTTTTCTTAAGTACCAGACGTCTCTACGGTCTATTATATTTAAATTTCTGTTTTCGAGAACAAAAGTCCGTTATACTCATCATCTATCATAATCATCATCAATCCTCTTCCACTTCACCACCATGATTATCAGTACCATTATCATTGAAGATATATACAATTTATGGAAGGTTTACTATCGGAAAGAGAATGACATTTATAGTTTCAACTGTATTTGTGTATTTATTTACCCAAGTTACTTTATAATTTGTTCTGTTAATGCTTCCCCTCAACTATTGTTATGTTAAGGATGGGTATAAGACCCTATAAACACTGTCCAGGATTGTTACAATTGTATTGTCAAGTGGCGGCTTCTCTTCCATGGATTGACCTCTTTACTGTAACCTAGAGGTTGGCAGACTGGGAGCCAAAGCGTCACATTTTTCCTTTGCCCCTCAACTTTCCCTTCATAATTGTTGAGAGGCACAGGGCCTTGGGTGGGGCTTCGGTGTCCCGGGCGTTTCCGCTCCCTCCTCAGCCTCTCGCCTGGGAGTGGCTTTGGTCACCTGGGTATTCTTAGTGGTAAAGCAGGGAGGGTTCTGTGGGGGCGCTCGGTTATGGCCTTGACCTTGCTTGGGACCTTGGGGCTGTTCGATCAGACAGCCTGGGAAACAACAACTCACAACCTCCAATATTTGTACGCTGTGATTTATTTCATTGCTTTGTCTAGGAGGATTAGTATCTATATTTTCCATTGTGTCATTGCTAATAATGTTCAGTGATGATTCATGTGCATATGTACATATTACTACACTTGACCACACGCACACATGTCTCTAAGCATACACCGCTGGAACACACACACACACACACACACACACACACACACACACACACACACACACACACACACACACACACACACACACACACACACACACACACACACACACACACACACACACACACACACACACACACACACACACACACACACACACACACAAGACGTTCTCATTTCCTTTCTGTAGCATCTACATTTCCTCTACACTATCAGGTTGACAGTTTTTGATAGCAGATGAAGAGCAAGGGTCAGGCTTGTGTCTTTATATACTGTATAATGTATGTGTGTACAGTACTTTGTTACAAAACTAAAAGATATCGCCTGGACCCATTGATAAATGAATGTCACCATTGAACTAAGGAATACATATCGTATATAATATAACGATTTATCAGTAAATATATAATTTAAATTGATGAAATGCTGTATAATGACTTGTATTTAAATCCCGACTAAGCTCAGCAATTAGTCAAGGAGACAGGATCCAATCGTGTAAAGGATAACCTAGGTTCGAGTCCTTCGAGTGCCACATGTATTCGTTGATTTCATTAATTGAGTTTAGAAGTAAAGTTGGTTGGTGAAAAAATATGAATATAAGCGGTAACAATAATGTAATCAACTGTAAAAATAGCGTATATATACATTATATATGTTATTTATATACATTATATATGTTATTTATATACATTATATATGTTATTTATATACATTATATATGTTATTTATATACATTATATATGTTATTTATATACATTATATATGTTATTTATATACATTATATATGTTATTTATATACATTATATATGTTATTTATATACATTATATATGTTATTTATATACATTATATGTTTATTAAGTATATGTTTATTAAATATTTATGAGTATTTAGCTTTATTGTATTTCCATTTTGTTAGACGAGAGAACGTATTGTTTAAAGACTATGTATGAGTAACTATGATAATATTGTAGTTCAATATGTAACTTACAGTATGTGGTAGTTTCAGAACAGGACATGTAACCTGGTGAATCACAACTCTTGATATTACCTATAAATTAAATGGGAATATATAATTATAAGTGTGTGTATGTGTGTTCATGTGTGTGTGTGTGTGTGTGTGTGTGTGTGTGTGTGTATCTTGGTGGTGTGTATTGATATGATGAGAGAGAAGTTAATACAGTAGTGTGTATATGTTATACAAGTGAGGGTAAAGGTGGTGTGTGTGTGTGTGTATCTTGGTGGTGTGTATTGACATGATGAGAGAGAAGTTAATACAGTAGTGTGTATATGTTATACAAGTGAGGGTAAAGGTGGTGTGTGTGTGTGTGTATATCTTGGTGGTGTGTATTGATATGATGAGAGAGAAGTTAATACAGTAGTGTGTATATGTTATACAAGTGAGGGTAAAGGTGGTGTAGTGAACCATAACATGATGAGAGAGAAGTTAATACAGTAGTGTGTATATGTTATACAAGTGAGGGTAAAGGTGGTGTAGTGAACCATAACAAATTGATACAGACACAGACGGTAGACAAAGTATAAGGAAACATACACGGTAACATTTTCCCTGAGGATCTCTTAAGGTTTGTTTTTTTACTTGTTTTCTTCCACGGGTGAAAAGGTTCTCTGGTGTGTAGATCCACCTTGATCCAGCCTTTGAAGGTGGAAGTTTTTGTATGTGTTTTGGGTTTAGAGATTTAGTTTTATTGGTCGTTCACTGAGGCAGTACTGGTTAAGTGGGTGAATATATTTTTAGTGTGTAGGGATCGGTAGGGATTTGGAAATGTTAAACTTATGGGTGATTGAAAGTGTGTGTTGCATTATTAAATATTCAAAAAAAGTGAGCGAGCAAGTCATTAATTTCGTTATATGAACACTACTATTCAGATATATACTTTTTATGATACATATTGGTACAAACTAAAATAAATTTCACACACACAAGTCCCCCCCCCCCCCCCCCACACACACACACACACACACACTCTTTTACTTACTTTTCAGGATCATTATGTTACATAACTTAAGTTGATTCATCTGCATAGAACCAAATACAACCGTGTGTGTGTGTAAAGTGTGAAAAGGAACACCTTGAGATGGTTCGGCCATATGGAACGTATGGGAAGCGAGAGAATGACTAAGAGGGTGTACGAGAGCGAGGTGGAAGGACAGAAAGGGAGAGGTAAACCTAGAGAGAGGTGGAAGGATGGAGTGAAGAAGTATATGAATGAAGGCAGTGCTGGTTGGGAGGAGGGGCGTCGACTGACTGGGGACAGAGGTGCATGGTGGCGTTTCGTTCGTGGTCACCCCTTCGGGGATCACGGCGTCAGGCAATAGATAGATAATTAAAGTTAACAAGTACTCTCAACTGTAGAACACTACACTGATGCAATACCAAAGTGTACAGGATATTTTTTAGCGACCAGTTCTAGAATTGCTGCCACACTGATGAACAAAGCCGTGATATTTCTCTACATTATTTTGCAATCAAACAACCAATGGTTGTTCTTTGTTTTTTTAGTTATACATTTCATTATATCTGTCCTGATTTTCAGTTGCTAATTAAGTTTGAAAGTTATTAATGTTTTTGTGATCACATTTTCAGATCCAAGGTTGACCAAAACAGGGAACTACACATTTGAAGGGTAAGTAATGTTTTGTGTTGATATTTCATAGCAATATACTTTACACTAAGACATCTATAATTCAAACTATATGAAACACATCCAGGATTCAAACCTACACTGAATTTAGACTTCGGTACCAAGCATCTCTACCACTAGGCCATAACCTAATGACAGAAAATAATTCATACACAAATAAACACTTTTTCTTTATATACATGTCAAGTACTAATGTACCTCGCCATGAAATATTACATTATATAGTTTTACCTCTACCAATAGTATATGACTTTAGGTATTAAGCCGAACTAATTAATCTTTTAAGCATTGAACTCCTATGCATTTGTATTCATTATAATTATTGTATACACGGCCATGGACGTCTAAAATTTAATTGTGATTATTATTGTTTTATTGACTGTCATGTGAGACTCAATTCACAATATTATATTTACGCTAAGGTAATATACAATACAGTATGCTTAAGTGAAGTTATACAGGGTTGAAAAGGAAAACAATCAACAACAGATTACTGGTCCTTATTAATGTGTTAAAGGTTAAAAATTGTGAGAGCAAGGATTGGCACAGAAAGCTAATAGATGGTTTCAATTGCGTGACCTGTAGGGGAATGGTATTACCCAGGAACAAACGCAGTCAGTTCGGGATTTAAGGCAAAATAATTATTATTTATGTGATATTTAAATAATTGGACTGCAGTTTTCGACAACATTAGGTTATCTTGGTGAGTTACATTTACCTTCATTATATCAGATCAGAATATTATCAGGTTAATAAGACTATTCCTTTTCCTGTTCTTCTATCCATATATTGTACCTTCCGAATGAGACCTTCGGATAATTATATTGTAAGGTTGATGAGAATATTCCTGTTCCTGTTCTTCTATCCATATATTGTACCTTCCGAATCAGACCTTCAGATAGTTATATTGTAAGGTTGATAAGAATATTCCTATTCTTTCATCCATCTACCTTCCTAATGAGACCTTTGAGGCAGGTTGTTATGGAGCTAAAAGTTTAGTCATTAAGGGCGACTCATTAATATCAAAGGAGTTGCTGTTAATCTTGTGACTTATGGGCTAACTCTAAAAAAAAAAAAAATATATTAAGAGGAAGTCGAATATTTCAACTCGTTAACTTTGTCATTTGGTGTCATTCATCTTAACTTGAATATGTATGGTCCCTCCATAGAGGTAATTTGTGTTATATCATTGCCCGTCTAATAAAAATAATTAACCTTTGGTCTGCAACAAATATTTTCTTTATTGTAAACATTTATGAATTTTATGAAGGTACGAAAACTATGATTAAAGTGTCATAATAATGTACCCTTTAAAATATAGTCTACAGTATATAATTTACCCGTCTAGTATAAGGATATAAAAGTATACTCAATAGTAAATTACTATCAAATTGCCCAACCTTATTTTATTAACATTGGTTAGACCCTTAATATATAACAGTGTAATGCTTAGTTGTAGTTCAAGTGCAATATAAAAAAAAATAAGAGAAGGAATTTATTAAAAAAGAAGAGAATAAAAGCAAAAATTAAACAAATATCAATTTTTTATCTTTTATTCTTGTAACCGATACGGAATAATTTATGTGATCATCTTGGAAAAAAGCAAGCAAATATTTGGGTGCAAAATGATGAAGATACTTGTTGTTTGAACCGTACAGAACAACAGAATAATGACTATTGAGGAAGTCAAAGAGGAGAAATAACTCATGATGAGCAGGAGAATATTTTGTTTGTGTGTGTTAGAGGGAGGGTGAGAATGTTATCTAATACATTACAAATAATGTTGAAGTATGAGGGAGAGAGAATGGAGATATTTTGCATGAAATTCTGTGTGAAAAGCCTAATATATTACCGGTTTATATAAATAAAAGATGACCACATTGGATCTACTGAAACATATGAGATAAGATGTATGTCCATTATACTGACACAAAGGTTCGTTAAGATCATCACATAGATATATATATATTTCTTGGTAACATATGTATTTTGACTTTTAGAAGTTGTATTGACACAATGGGTTCATTAGTAGATTACAGTCATCATCTCTGAAGTAATGAAACCCTTCAGCGTTGAGTAGCAGACAGTTCTCTGCTGTCCCTCCACCAGGCTCCAGAATACTTGAACCGTTGTAGCCCCAGAACGGTGATCCTGTACAAGTTAAAAAACAGTAAAATATAATATTGGGGATATAAATCTAGTTGTAAAAAAGCGTTCTACTAAAGCTTATTGTACACAATGAATTTCCTGTATCAGAGGTGACAGTTTGTGCAAATCGTATGGTATTTTGTAGAGCATAATTATTGTAGTGTTTACAGTTACCTCATAATGCAGTCCAAGTATCGGGTATTGAGAGCTAGTACTGTTTAATATTGTGGATATAATCTACCGGAATCTTTAATATAATGTAAGTTCATTGGTAATACTGTAGTTCCTGAACCCTAAATGGAGCCATTGTACCTCTACAGTAGGATAAGGATCTTGTTCAGGAAAAGGAGACCTTGTACCATATTATTAATATGGTAATATGATTAATATAGATTGTACAGGTTAGACTTACAGATTGTGGCCAGTTTTTATTAGTAGTAAATATACAAATATTTACTGATTATATTGTATTAATCTACATGCAATAATGGCTTTGTATTAATTTCGTTTATGTAACAAGCATAGTTTTGCAAGCACCTTCTGGTGTCATATTAAAAGCCTATGGTGTGAGTCGTAAAGAAATTTGACTTAGGAATGATAAATTAAAATGTAAAACTTGCAAACTCTGTACAGGGGCATAGTGCGCCCTTGTATTGAGTATTGTTCACATGTGTGGGGAGGTTCCTCTCACACCGCTCTCCTAGACAAAGTTGAAAGGAAGGCCTTTTGTATCATTAACTCCCGTCCACTCACCAACTCTCTGCAATCTCTCTCTCTCCGCCGCAATGTTGCATCTCTCTCGCTATTCTATCGCTATTATAATAATCAGTGTTTCTCAGAGCTATCCCAGTGCATACCACCTCCTTTACGTAGGGCACGTGGTACCCGTCTTGCAACTCAATCCCACCCCTACTTTGTGCAACTCTCCAACCCAAGAGTGAAACGTTACTCTCAAACTTTCTTCTACTCAACAGCTGAGCTCTGGAACTCTCTCCCAGAATCAGTCTTTCCCTCTTCCTATGACTTAAATTGCTTCAAACTCCGTGTGTCAGGCATTTTGGCTCGAACGTCCCTTGATTTTGGCCCTGTCACTCTTTCAACTATGGGGGAGGCACTCTCTATAGGCAGTTCTGCCTTTTGCCTCCCTCAATCACATAGAAAATAAAAAAAAAATAAACAAACCAAAATTGGGACAAGGACAATATAAAGTCAAATTAAATTATCAAAATCGCTATGTGGAAACAACGCTTACTAAAATGAAAATTATTAAATAAAAGAACACAATCCACCACATAGGGTGTACATTACTACATGAGCAAGTAATTACACAGTAATTAAGATGTAAGTGAAGACAATAGTAAAAATTGTAAAAGTGCTCTGACCTGAAGGAACAGAACTGCCATCAGTCCAAGTCCAAACTCCCTCAGTGGCCTCGTCAGATCCTCCCAGCCAGAAGGAGTGATGAGCGATACCTGACAATATAATGGTTGTTTAGTGATGAGCTGTACCTAACAATATAATGGTTGTTTAGTACAGAATTACTTTGTCTTGTTTAGTTCCAGGAACAGTCAGAAGGAGTGATGAACAATACCTAACAATATAATGGTTGTTTAGTACAGAATTACTTTGTCTTGTTTAGTTCCAGGAAATTTAACTTATATTTTATTCGGTGTAAAACAGATCGCTCACTTAGGTGCGAAAGAAAAGTATCTAGAAGTATGACGCCTATATGACAATAAGGATTATATTAAACTAAATTGGTCACCAAAACAATATGGAATGAAATACAACACAGGCAATTGATCTTACCAATACATAAAACCGCACAGCAGATATTTGTTTATGCCAGGTGAATGGTATGAACACGGGGGAAAACTCAGTAGCTGGAATATACCTCACTACAACTAAAGATTTATAATGATAAAAGGGAGATGACTGATATATGAAATATAGTGGAATATATTGTGTCAGTATGGCAGTGTGAGTGTAGCTAGCGCTGTGCTTGGTGAGGGTAGCTTGATGCAACTTGTCACACAGTGTTATATTGCCAATACAATTATTGCAACTTCCATATACAGGTATGGGAATAACATATATATAGTGGTGGTATGCTGTCATCATATTTATCAATATAATTTACATATAAAACCACAATAGATATAAACATGTGTTCATATAACAATATTGTAGTGTATCGTACAACATCATCCGGGAGGTCTGGGGCCGTGGAAATGATGCAGGCTCCTAGTGATCCTGGGTCTCTGGGTCTTTTCCTGGGTGACCTAGATGTGCGTCGATGCATATTTTGTGTTTTATGTTGTGTAGTGTTGTCCCTGTTCGGGCTCTGTCTCGAGTCGGCCACCCCCAGCTATGGGGTATATTCCTGTGGATATACATACATACATATATACATACATCATACAGCATCATAATACAGTATCGTAATTCCGTAAATACTGAATATGGCCTAAGTATCGCATTAACTATCGTATTCCATGATAACATGTATATCATTATAATGATATTAGCCTCGTCTTGAATGAAGCTGATTTAAACCCAAGCTTTACTAAATACACATGCCCATAAGATTGAAGGTTGACTGACAGATTAGTTAGGCATACTGTTCTTAGTTAGTATTTCTACGATTATTCTGATAAAATTTGCATTAACCATATTGTTCCAGAGGATAGGATCATAAATGTACCCTTCAGTATCAGGTAGTGTGGCCAAAATGGCTTCAGTGGCAAGAGAGCACATCCTACCACCTCAGAAGTTTGTAAAGCACTGACCCAGCCAGCCTGTGGAGGCTGGCAGCCAAGCTGAGAAGTGTTGCCAACTTCTCAGAGCAGTGCTTACAAGTCACCGCTCGATACTGGCAGTTACAAGGACCGCATATTACTAAAGGCTGAGAACCTGAGAACCGTCGCTGGTACTGGCGAGCGACTTTTTTTTACTGACGGCTCTTGTCTGTTGCTAGGATAGTAGGGGTTAAAGACAATGCTAGATATAGTGTAACAAAGACTGTTCTTTAACCCTTTTACAAGAGGTGAGTATATTTTTCTAATCAACCTTTTAATTGTAAGAAGAAATTATATACATTTTCAAATCTACTTATAGACAGTAGATTTGAAAATGTATATACAGTATGGTGATGGGCTGGTCTATCAGAGTGAGACCTGAGCGATCTCTGCCATACCCATAGCTTACTTTGACTGTTCCTTTTACTTATATATTTTCTAGATCTCAAGTGACGGCGTCTCTTCCGTGGATTGACCTCCCAATCTACCAAGATTGGAAGCCAAAGCGTCACATTTTTCCTTTGCCCCTCAACTTTCTCTTCATAATTGCTGAGGGGCACAGGGCCCTGGGTGGGGCTTTGGTTTCCCGGGCATTTCCGCACCCTCCTCAGCTCCCCGCCATGGAGTGGCTTCGGTCACCCAGGTTTTATTGTGGTCGGCAGGGAGGGTTCTGTGGGGGCGCTCTGTTATGGTCTTGGCCTTGCTTGGGGCCTTGGGGCTGTTCGGCCAGGCAGCTTGGGGAACGACAACAACAACAACAACTTATAGACAGTAAATATGTGGACTTACCTTCCTGGTGAAGATATAGATATGTGGCTCTCAAAACCTCAATATCGTTGACAGCAGCCAGTTCCCCAGCCAGGCCGTGGCAGGACTGTCTGGCCTCAGCCCATGTTTGGTCAGCCCAGGTCATGAAGGCCAAACACTGACCTCCCACATTAACGAAGAAGGTTGGACAGTCCACCTTGGGCACCGACACTGGTCATGTCATTACAAATAAAATGGCAGAGTTTAGTTCTTATAAATACCAAGACATTAAATATATTACCATCAATGTTGATTAATAAATGAGGCAGTTCCTTGTCCACACACAAAGGGTGTGATATTTATATCAACATTACCTTAAATGCTGTTGATTAAATTATTGTGGGATATTTTGTTATAGAAACTCATTTGTTATATATATTCTACTGATATTATGTTCAATGTTCTTCAAAAGCAGAGCAGATTTAGTTTTAATTTTACTTACTATCCCATAATAATGAAGAATGTAATACAACCTTCACAGCTTGACTTCTCGATGCTGCAACACCATTTTATGTTGTCTCTTCTCTCAATTTAAGACTACACACAATCTTGCGCCACTTATAGTGTTTGTCACTAGGTATTGCATATTTTGAATGCGAATATTCATACAATGCTACTATATATTGATAACTCTAAGGGCAACAACAACAACAACTCTAAGGGCATATTGCTGGGCCTTGTGGTAATATGTATATACAAGTACAACACAAATTCTGTCCCAATAATATATTCCACTGATACATGGGACTTGAAGTTGGGTCATTAGGATTACCAGCTCAGTATCAAACCATTGCACCACACCCACACTGATAGGATAAACTGAACCTACTGTACTCACCAATAGAGTTTGATGAAGTAGGCTGCTGACAAAGAGGTCGATGTAAGGTAACACATTCATGATCGTCCATGTAGTAAGAATATTTATGGTCAAGTGATTGACAGTTTTGTACATCACGACTGTTATCCGGCTGCTGTTCACCAATATGAGCTTCCCATAAAGGTGTTCCCATAACAATTGGTTGACCAAATGAATCCCTCCAGTCTCCCTCTGTGGCTTGGTCATTGCCGTCCAACCAGTAGTGGGAACCATCCAGACCTGTACACACATTGGTAATACAGTCATATGTAGCCAATATATTACATTACATATATTATATTGCTCATGTAGTAGTGTACACCCTATGTGGTGGATTGTGTTCTTTTATTTCATAGATTTCATTTTAGTAAGCGTTGTTTCCACATAGCGATTAATTAAATAATTTAATGATAATTTAATTTGACTTTATATTGTCCTTGTCCCAATTTTGGTTTGTTTAGTTTGCAAGTTTTACATTTTAAATTAATAATAGGTCTACGATCAATGGACATTTCATTCTGCATTACAAGTCGTAATATACGAAACTAACAATGAAAGCACTGGTAGTTTAAGATTAATGTACAATGAAAAGTGTACAGAGAAAATCCAAAGTGCTGTTTTTATTTAATAAAATACTAAAATAAATCGATACATACATATTTTGTTTTAAGCATTATGGTTGCACAAAAGATATAGAATATGCTGTAAATAGATATGGAGTGTCAACTGAATCAGTTTGCTTGGACACTATTTGGGACCTTACCATTATCATTAATGTAGTGGATGATGTGGTAGAGCTGGGTGGCAGTTTGAACGTTGGCCAGTTCAGCATTGAGGGAATGACACATCTGTCTGGCCTCTTGCTGGTTCAGGTCAGCAAAGGTCACAAAGTAGAGGCAGAGGTCAGCCACAGCCACGAAGGGTGAGGTACACCTTTGTGAAGACTGACCATCATCGACCAGATACTTCCCTTCCTCTCTCACACCACTTATTATTACCCCTGATATCTGGTCCTTACTGATGGAGGCTACCAAACGTACTGCTGGTAGAGAAGGGGTGTTAATTATTGTTATAATGTATGATAAAGGTTATGTGTGAGGGTATTATACAATATCAATATATAGTGAATAATACAGTGTCGTGAGCACAATATTGAATAACTAAACCCACATATTGAAAACAGTTCTGATTGTAAAGTCACGACGCATTACCATTGTTTACAATATGTGGGTTTAAGGTTCTATAATCAATAATCGTGATGTTAAGAGTTACGAATATTTGTTCCAATTAAAATGTGTATATTCTGCTTTACTGTGAGACAACATGTCTTGGATATAGTAAAAATGCCCATATTTTTAGACTAATTTTTTAGTAAATGACTTACCTGCTGCAAGCAAGAAGGTGAGAGCCAAGAACAGTTGAGCCCTCATTGTTGAGACGAAATATCTAGGGAAATAGAGGCTGTAGATTGCAGATGTATTTATTTACAATCGTACATATTATCCATAGTAAAATATTTATTTCTTAGTATTTATTATCGGCAAGAGACATATTAAAAGTTAATGAAGTAAAATTATTATAGTATTAATATATTTAGAGCCATTCTTAGTACCCTGTATACTGTATACTTAAGTGTATTCAACGCAAACAAATTACCAACAATACTGAACAGCGTTTATTCCAAATATATATAGCAGTGAGTGACTGGCCTAATATACACAGCAGGTGGTTTATCAAGACCATGTGTTTAGTTCTCGTGGTCATAAGTCACAAGTTTAGATAAAAACCCTTACGTTATCTCATTTCCGTTATATCTTCCTGGTAATTTAGGAAACAATAATATACAGGGTAGGTGGTTTATCAAGACCATATGTTCAGTTCTCATGGTCATACGTCACAAGTATAGATAACAACACTTCTCGTTATAGATAATAGGCTAACTCATTTCCTTCACCTCTTCCTGGTACAGTAACAACCAATAGTTGATGATATTTGTGTGAAATCTGCAGACATGAAATATTACTTGACACGTTTACGTTGTGAAACAATTAGTATTAATTTTGGTCCATTTGATATACATGAGGACTGTTAATCAAAAGTAAAAGTAACATAATAACTGCAGTTTGAAAACAAAGTTCTATCTATTGTACCTATTGTAGAGTTTGCCTCCTGCAAGTGGCACCGATGAACGTGTCGCCCTTTGGTATTTTGTATAAAGTTTATTCACCTAGACAGGTTGCCAACCAAGGCTGAAAAGTCCCACCCACCCAGATTTTGTATAAGGTTGTTTCCCCTAGATGGGTTGCCGACCAAAGCTGACGAGACACATCCATCCGGTTGTCAGCTATCTTAATTTTGACTGTACATTATACTAAATATTGATAGTAGTGCTATCAGTTGAATTGTTGAATTGTCAAGAATTGTTTATCTGGGTTATCAGTTGTCATATCCATATGTTCAGTTCCCTAGATGATGATGTCAGCAGTTTATAGAATATTATTATTGTACTCATTAATTCCGTAGTCTTATTATCTTTCAGGTTAAATTAATTAACAGCATGCTACTATCACTGTCTTTCTAATACGATTGCATATTGCTCGTACAATGACGCCTCTTATTATGCTATGTTAAGGTGATTATTAGAAAGCCTCAGAGTTGGACGGACCCTAAATTAAGTGGCCAATCCTGTAAGTCCTTCAGTAAACTGGCACGGGTTGTCCCTCTTACAGGGGATCTGTCCGCTTGGGGGTATTTTGTGTATGGCCACCCTCATAAAAAGGAGTAAGGCGTCCGGCAATAGATATATAGATATATTATTTCCAGCTTAGGATCTTTGGTGTTAAATACCAGTTGACAAGCTCCTTCAGTTTAGTGACGCTTTATTGTAATTAGGTTTCGTTAATAATACACTTTTTATTTACCATAGGAAGGATATATATATATATATATATATATATATATATATATATATATATATATATAGAGAGAGAGAGAGAGAGAGAGAGAGAGAAGTTAGGAATTTAATTGGATTATATTAAATTACCTTATAATATACTTGTTGGTTGCAGTTTAAAATAATTACACGAATCAGTTAGATTAGGTTTATTATATAAGATTTTATAAAGATAGCTTAATTTAGACTTTTATAGGTTATCTACCATCTCCCTACCAATGGTAATATGTGTTTTGGACCCATTGCTGTTGGGCTAGCAACCCTCCCACGATAACCAGCTAGAGAATCAAACGAAATGTCCCAGAATATGGAGGCGATTCATACTTGACAACCCCCTCGAGGATCAAGGTGTCTAGCAATAATGTTAAACTCTTTGATGATACAGGAGTCTGCACTCTTATACTATTGTCGGTGTATCAAACCACTGTTTGGACACTTGATCCTCTGTTTTGGAGGACAAGCAGCCTAGAAGGGTCACTAGATCTCTTGTTGCTTGATTTCCTTTGTACTCCTTTTTACTCCTTTGTGTATCAAAGAACCCGGAAGATGAAACCGATGTTGTATTGGGTAATATAGTCAAAGGAATGTGGGAAGCAGCTTGGGTGTCAAAGGTTTACACCTTGTAGTACAGTAGTGTGTGTGTGAGTGTTCCTTTCTCCCCACATCAACCATTTTCATTACCGGTACACATAGGTGGATGATTTAAACTAGATTATGATCCCTGTCTGAGCATAAGATAGATAGATGATCCCTGTCTCGAGTCGGCCACCCCCCAGCTATGGGGTATGTGTCTGTGTATATGCATGCACATTGGTGTGTGTGTGTGGGGGGGGGGGGTAGAAAGAGAGAGAGCGCGAGAGCAGGCTACACACACCTTGTGTCTGGTAGTATCTGGCAACTCACTATTTTATAAGCGGTTCACAAACTCGAAAACATTATGTAAAGCCAATATATGATGCAAATATGACCTCCCATAATACTTCTCATTCGCATTTTTCATGCTAAACAGTTAATACAGTTGTGGAAGTTCGGGAAATATCCCATTATTAATATGAGTTGTGGCTGGATGCGCACCACTGATCTAGACTGCCCTTGCTTGAGCATGTTTGGACTTTGGACTTTGACAGGACGCTCAGTGATCAACGCCGCGGTATAGTGAACACGTGTTTGTGTACGTTAAAAGGAATTACAAGCATAATTATGGTGATAACTGTGTGTCGCCGATGCAGAGCAAGATGTGAGGATGCAGGTAAATTAATGCCAGCAGTTGTGAAAGAGGTAGGGGAGAGACTGAAGACAATAATACATAATATTCACATCAACTGAAACTTCTCTAGCTGATCCTGGCTGCATTATGCTAGGCCTATAGTCTATTCGCTGTAAGTAGGCGAGAAATCATGACCTCTATCCTCTGTAACTAAAAAAAGAATAGAGTAATCGAGCTAATATGTTTACCATTGGGAAGAGTCAGTCAAGGAATAGATGTGACAATTTACAACCAATTTGCTGTAGGCTAGCCCTTTTTGAGTTACAGAGGATAAAGGTCATGATTTCTTGCCTACTTACATCGAATAGACAATAGTTGTCCCACAAATTATGTTGCTGCTGATATGAGTAGTCAATAACTAGAGTATTTTGGTATTTAATGTAGAGTGATATAAGAGTAACTTTACTAGAGTTTATAAATAGGCTACAGGCTATATAGTATTGCAGGCAGATTAGCCTATGTTATCCTTTGGAATACCGTCGGCGGTACTTAACATGGTTACAGTGCGATTTGGTGATTCGGTGACTTCTATATTAGGGCCGGTATAGGCTAACGGTACCGTAATTTGTTATTAAAATTGTATTTTGCTCTCTTAGCGGCAGTTATATAAACTATACAGCCGGTATAAATTAACTGGTGGTAACCCTTCCCCCTTCTGTATGTTGTTAATAGTTTAATTTGGTCTTGATCTTGTAAATCCAAACTTCACAGGCAGTTCAACTGTCCGAATTCCGAATTTATTTTCGTGTGGGGAAATTTGTCCCAAGGTTTATGTCGTGTTTTCCGGACCTTAAGTTTTGGAGCCTAGTCCAATAAAGATATACAGTAGCCTATATGGAAGAATCAGCGTAGGCTGTGTTTTTACCCATAAAGATATACCGGTAGCCTATATAGTTAATGTTCGTTATTCAGTAATATATGGATGAAATATACATTTCAATTTAATCAGAAGCAAGTACATAGGCTATAGGAAACATTATTCTACTGTGGCTGCTTCACAAACTCTGTGCTTGTGAGTGATATAGTAAGTCATTGACAATTATTATACATGTAATTCTGGTAAGTTCAACAACAGGAAGATTACTTGAAGCTCATTACATGTTATTGTACAGCTACAGTAAGCTTATTATTTGTTTATTGTAGTAGCTTTTGAGGTTTATTTTTTATTTTTTCTATGTAGGTTAAAAGATGTTCTATATTTATCTACTTAGGCCTAGTTTGGAATTATTCGTTCTTAACACATTACATTTTCATAAACACACCCACACATATACATACGGACAGACAGACAAACAGACACCCGCACCCACTCACAGTAGTAACTACAATATCCTGTCGTCGTCAGCGTTGTGTTGGTAATATGGAGATACCGGTGCCAGAATGTTGGGTCATAAAGTTTGGGAATTTCGTGACCTGAATTTCAGGAGGCATGGCTCGGTGGTGATTCAGCCAACTGGTGGTGGTAATAGAACAGCTGTTCTTTGTCGTTAGTAGACACCGGCCCACCGGGGGTTAGTTGGGCAGGAGGATTGTGAATGATTTCGAATGATAAATGGAGACATGTGGAGCTAAATATACGGTAGTCTGTATTTATGCTTAATTACATCTCTTGTCTTTCGTTCAGTTGGTCAGTTTCTCCATTTCTGTCCCTCTCTCGGTCTGTTTTCCTGTATTAAATGGCGATATATACCATGACTAACTTTATTTCCAGCAGGTGTAGGTTACGTTGTTGACTGGCGGTGGTTGTTCTGTGGCTAAATGACTACAATGAAAGGTTATGGTTGTCTGTTTGTCCCTTACCTCTTGTCTGTTTGCCTGCCTCTTAATATGAAATAAATTAGAAATAAATTAATTAGAAATAAAATTTTCTCGCTTAAAAATGAATTTAATCTTTCAGATTGTATAGACTATAATTATAATAAGCTTAAAGCTGATTTAATAAATTTACATAAACATTTTGTAATCACTACAGTAGATAAAGCCAGCAATAATTATAGCTTCACATGTAAGAAATTTTATCTTGAAAATATGAAAAAAGAATTAGGTATTAAGGGTAACATATTACGTAAAAATATTTGCGGTAATTCTGTTTATGAAATTCAAAATAATCTGAATATTGATAACTTAATCGATGAACATACCAAGAAAAATATAATATTTGATATTAAACTTTCTGATAAGAACAAGTGCATTGCAAAATTATACATGTTACCTAAATTTCATAAAAGACCTTATAAATATCGCTTTATTGCCGGAGCAAAATTTGCTACCACTAAAACTCTATCAGAACAAGTAGTAAATTGCTTAAAATACATTAAAAGTACTCATAAAAGATATTGTAATACCATCATGAGAAGAACTGGCATTAACTATTATTGGAGTGTTGACAATTCGTTAGAAGTTATTGATAAAATAAATACCATGCCGAAAGTTACCTCGGTACATAGCTTCGACTTTTCAACTTTGTATACCAATTTGCCTTTAGATTTAGTATATTCAGAGCTTTGCTTTATTATAGATTTGCACTTTGACAGGTTCGTTAGAAATGGTAATTATTTCATAAATGTTTATACATATTTTAATAATGCATCACTTAGCTCTACTCCCACTAGTTCTGTATATTTTGATAGAACTAAACTTAAAGATGCCCTTAAATTCCTCCTTTTCAATACTTATGTTAGATTCGGGCCGTACATTTTCAAACAAATATTAGGAATTCCTATGGGTGGAAATGCTAGCCCTTTAATTGCAGACTTATTCTTGCTTGCTTTAGAATTTAAATATATTAAAGACTTAGTTGACAGTAGCAAGAAAAATAAAATTCCAGAAAAATTAGCACTTGCTAAACTGTTAAGTAATAATAGTAGATATATTGATGATATTCTTGTTTGCAATTTGTTAAATTTTAATCAAGTTGCTAAACTTATTTACCCTAATTCTATTCCCCTCACACAATGTAACGTAAATTATAAAGTTGAAAATTTTCTTGATATAAATTAGATTGTTAATGAACAGTGCATACTTAAAGTATATCACAAAGTTGATGATTTTAATTTTAACGTAATAAACTTTCCTTTCCCTAGTAGTAATATCGATAGTAAAATCACTTATAATTGTTTTTATTCCCAATTAATAAGATTTTGTAAAATCTGCACTAAAGTAGATGACTTTTGGGCTAGAGCTAGGTTACTATACAGACTCTTAGTGGACAGAGGTTTTGAGGCAAGTAAATTGTTCCATAAATTTAATCTTTTTAGGGTCAATTATTGTGACTGTATTCTAAAATTTGACATCAATAATTTTAATCAAGCATTTTTAACTTGAAGTTTCTTGTATAACCTCTGCTTACTTTTTGTCTGTATTTATTGTTTATCTTTTTCTTTTTCTATTATTATTATTATTATTAATATTGATGATTTTTTTTTTAAATTTATTGTTCTTGTTAAAAGAGTACTCTTTGTTTAAATCTGTTGTTACTTCATATTTTGCAATTATTTCTCTTTATATTATATGTATTCATTGTCGATAGTATCAATTGCTTACTTTTGCGATTTCCTTAGTTTATTTGTGCTATAAATGTAGGTTATTTGTAGGGTAGTTATTGATAGGGGTCACTTGAGGCATGCTATGCTTACAGGTACCTACCCGATAGCACTATCGTTAGTGAGTGCTGTACTGTATTTTATATATTATTTTGTAATAGTATAGATATCTTATCAATATTTGTATTTTTTACTATAATGTCTTGTCATGTTGCAAATTTGATTTTAAATAATATTTTGACATTTAACATGTAGTTTCTTTATTCATGCAGAGTTTAGTAAAATTTGCCAGAACGTCCCGGACTTCCCAAACTTGACTACTTCCTTTAACGTGACGATAGTGCGTTGTTATATGTGCGATTGGTTTGCTTGGGAAACAGATTAACTTGCTCATGTAGTGATGTACACCCTATGTGGTGGATTGTGTTCTTTTATTTAATAATTTTCATTTTAGTAAGCGTTGTTTCCACATAGCGATTTTGATAATTTAATTTGACTTTATATTGTCCTTGTCCCAATTTTGGTTTGTTTAGTTGCAAGTTTTACATTTTAATGTCTATGTACAGTATGTATATACTGTATATCGCAACTTGTTCTCAGTATTATAAACAAATTACTATAAGAACTCCCAACTAATCTTACTAACATTTGCTGCCGATACCTATATTATACCGTACTGTACATATGTTTATTTATGTGAAGTTTAAGTGTTGATTTGGCTAACACAACAAGAAAGGTCGTCAAACCACGTGCCGCAGATTTTGGGAAATATACTGAACTCGAGATTTAGATTTTAAAAGTTATCTGTATTGTTTACCATTGGACTTTAAACTTCTCGACAAATCTCGCAACTTTGGCTCAAGTCTAGAAAACCCTTTAGGACTATTGTTGGAGGAAGACTAAACATATTTATAGAATGTGTAAGCAAGTGGATTACCGTAGATTTTTATATACCGGTACCTACATCGTAAACGTTAGTACATTTATTTAAGTGCTTAGGACACACACACACACACACACACACACACAGCCCGTAGCCTAGTGGTAGAGCTCTCGTCTCACACACGAGGGGCCGGGGGTTCAATTCCCGGCCGGGCGGAGACAAATTGGGCTTGTCTCCTTTCATGTGTTAGCCTCAGTTCACCTAGCTGTAAATAGGTACCTGGAATAAGTGGACGACGTTGTGACGTCCCATCTGGGGTTGGCAAAAATGGTACAAAGCGAGATGGGTATCATATGGTTCACCTAAGCTGATGGCTACCTAAGCCTTCGGGCGAGACGGTACCGTCTATAGTGAGAATGGTACCATACAGATCCACCCTAAGCCTTCGTTTCCGATGTCGCCAATTGGCTAAAAATACAGACTACACACACATCCACAGCCATTCCAACGATACATATAACACCTACACATATAGGAGGCGGGAAATAACGAGCATGCTCACTCCCGCAATACAACTAGAGTAAGTACACACATTTCATACTATATCTAGTGTTGTTAGTAGAGGTTAGAGCTGTAGATTACGATTGTGAAGGGAGATCTCTGAAAAAAGGAAGACCAAAGACATGTACTGTATATGTAAGGGGAAGTAGAGTTATGGAGGGAGAGATTTAGTAGAGGATGTATGAGGGGAGATAGTTTATATGGGGAAGTGAGGGTAATGAAAAGGGGAACTATGAAGGATTACAGATGTATAGGGGGACGTAACCGGAGGACCTGTAGGGAAATATTTAATATGGGAAGATTGTGGGATCTATCTATGAGGAAATATTCAGTTATCTAATTATAGTAGAGAGGTTTGGGATTAAAGATGTGTTGGGGAATGAATAAAATATCACGTTTGTTAGGGTAGATAATTATTGTGGGTGTAACGGGGGAACAGATATATATATATATATATATATATATATATATATATATATATATATATATATATATATATACCGTACGGTATATATACTGTACGGTATATATACTGTATATACTATATATATAAGGTATTTATGAGAAGATGTAATGTGTAATATAAGGGAAGATAATTGTACATTTGTCTGTCATATACAGTATGTAATATGTTGAAATTATGTGTATCGCATATTACAAGAACACTTGGAAACTTTAATTATTAACGAAAATCTTAATTAACCAAGTATTTTTTATTATCACAAATTAATTTCTACAGCACTTTCATTAAGGCGGAATATTTCGCTGTGGCAAAGTTTTGGAATATGGCCGCTGATGTGACAGGAGGGTTTTAGGTGGAGAATATGTGAGAGAGAGAGAGAGAGAGAGAGAGAGAGAGAGAGAGAGAGAGAGATATGCTGACATTCAACTCGAGAACTTGAGCGAATCCAGTGTTGGTGGGAATTGTTAAAGTGAAGGATATGTATTGTATGATTGCCTGTAGCCATGCACATATACATCTATGGAGTACCTTGGTAAATAATATGTACCACGAGGGAATAAAGCGATGAAGTATTACAATTGAAACAAGTTCAAGTAAACATTTACTATGATTTTATCTAAATAACTAGCCTATGGAAGTAATGTGTAATTGTTGGTCGTCCATGTAGCACCGACAACAGCTGATTAATATTAATGAACCACTGAGTGAGTGCCTCTGTAGTCTGGTATTTACAACCTTTAATTCATTCATCCTGAATAATAAGTCTTTGTTTTATATTGCAGTGCAGTTGGATACATTATTCATATCATGGTTGGCATTATGTTTATCTTGCTCTGGATTGTTTTAGTGTTTTGGGTATCTTGAATATGCTGAGTACACATGAAGACAAAACGTTGTTTATATATTGAGAGTTGTAAGTATTGAAAGTTATATTTTTACTGAAGTGACTTAGCGCTAATATTTGAGTTAGGCTTATTTATTTACTTATATACGGTAGGCCTACTTTTAACCTAGATGCAAGAGTGAATGTATAACATAGTATAATGGTTCTCTAGACTGTATGTATGGCTTTTCTTTTACAGTTGAACACACTAGTTTGACTGTAAATACCATTATTCATGTAACGAATATTGTATTGTAATCAATGGGTTAGCGAAATATGAAAGCTAAAGCTCAAATATGGTAATGCATTTGATGAACGAAACATAAAAGTATTGGGGAGGAACTGCAATAATGTTTGTGTTGACGAAGTTGAAGATGGTTGAGTTGAGGCTGCTGGGGTCCGGTGCTGATCTGGATAATGTAATGTGTGTGTGTGTGTGTATCAGACGAATGGGGGCAGGGGGGGTATATATATAACTGCGGTACAATAGTCTGCGTTCTCTCCTATACAAAGGCTGGTTTGTTTGGTTGAATTTGATGTTAGTTAATATAATATAATGTGTCCGTGTATTACCAACACACGCCTTCTGTCAGACTATACAGACTTAACAGACTTTACAGTTTCCCCGAGGTGAGCCAATTCCTCAAGTCCCAGAGAAGATGATAGTAACAGTAAGTTGGTAACTAAGGCCTCAGATAAACTAATTATTACTTTTTGTTCACAGACTAGATTGTGTTGGCCATTGTTGTTGTTGTGGGGGCCAAGCCTGTGAAGAACCAGGAGATTGGGGTCCCTGACTGAGGTCCACTTCAACCATCCTCCAGAGCCACACCTTACTGAGGACTACCTGCAACAGGTGAGGATTATTTGTCTTATAACAATTGCAGTGCCACCCAATCGGGCGATCTCACCAGCACCTAGAAAGAAAAGTAGTACAGGAAAATAGACAGACAGAAACAGCTAAGGTTGGGTAGAGGATGCCAAACCTCACTCTGGATAAGATCTATTTGTGTGCATATTTTACATACACATAACATTTTAAGACTGAGTGCTCCACACATTCGTGCAGTTTCAGTCTCTTGTCCTAATGGCGGCATTCCAGGCAACCCTGTTAAGGGCTGCTTCACTTGTCAAGTTCTTGGATTTGAGATCGGCACGTATAGTCCGATCCCAGGTCTTCCTCGGTCCACCCCTTGGTGCAGCTCCCTCAACAATCACAGACCTGCATTTTTTCACCCAATTTTGTTCATCCATTCTCTCCACATGTCCATACCATCCCAGTCTACTTGTACGCATCACCTCGCTAATACTCTTTAAACCTTAACGTCTCCTCAGCTCAACATTTGTTATTCTATCCTGTAGCCTGGCCACACACATCCATCTCATCATTCTCCTCTCATTACGTTCCATTCTGTTGACATCCTCTACTTTAATGGCCCATGTTTCTGAGGCATACGTCATTGCACTTATAACACATGAGGCATACACCTTTCCCTTCAGGGGGAGAGGCATTCTTTTCATGGTCAGGGTTGGCAGCAGTTCACTGAACTTCCCCCATATATTCCATATATTTTGTTTGCTCATTAAGAACTATTTTCTATCATTTGTATTCTGTATCATTATTTAATATCTACCAATGTTATGTTTCAAACTCTCTCTCTCTCCCCACCAATATAAAGGGAAATGCAGGAAGGATGTTGGATTTAAGACATCATAAAAGTAAGAGATTCCACCATAACATAGTTAACGTTATGGTCTGAGAGTTATTTCACCATATCTTACACACATTAGATTAATGCACCTTACTGAATGAGACAAGTTGAGTTATAAATTGTACAGCTTGGAACAGTTTAGTCAACATATTTACATTTTATTAACGGATACAGGATTCCTTTCTTGCATAATCCGTTCTTTCTTTGTCCTACCCTTTGTTTTCCTTCCTCTCTTTCTTTATTCCCTCCCTCCTTCCACTCAGTTAATTGTCGTGTTATCATTGCTCTCTATTATCTGCACCACCTGGCCCATCTTTGTTGTCCATTTCCTTTCTAAAGTCCTTCCATCATATCGTCCTTCCTTTCTCTTTTTTCCTTTGTTCCCGCTGTTGTTCCTTCCTCCTGTACTTGCTTCCTAGCAGCCTCCACTGCCTCCAAGCAGGGTGTCACCGTTCCTCTCCACCCATCCAACCAACCCTTGTCTGCCTCACCCTCCTGGACTAAATACATCAAGCAGGTAGTTAAAGTAGAGCCTCACCCGAACCCAACTCCTACCATTCTTATATTACACAGGTTCCGTTTTAGTTGATCTTCCACTCCTCTCAAAAGCGAAGATAAACATATAAGACACATAAATAACAAACCCGACTGCTTGGACGGGAGAAAAGTAAAATGAGAGTCAGTGAAAATATGAACTCCTGGGAACCTACTCTGGGGAGCAACAACGTAAAAGAGCTGGAGAGATGAAGAGATGGGGAGAGAGAGGAATGTTGTGAACAGGGTAAAGAGAGGGAGGAGGGAGAGAATAAAATGTTAAGAGAAAGGGAATAAGAAGGTAGTGAATGAAATCAGGAATATAAGGATAGAAGTGTAAAGGAGAAGATACCTTGGTATCCTATTGATATCGTCCTTCTTTTCTCGATTTGTCTGTTTGCAGGTATTTACTTACGCATTATATGCTTGTACTTCCCTCCCTGCCTTCCTCCGCTCCTTCCTTATTTGTAAGTGACAATGATGGTACAAGCCAGCAGCTGCCACCCAACCATCTAAGCTATTATACTCTGGTAATATTGGCTGTATTACCACACACTGTAACTATTGGACCATTACACACACCTGTTCCAACACCACCACTAACAACAACAACAACAGTGTGGTGATGGGCTGGTCTATCAGAGTGAGAACTGAGCGATCTCTGCCATACCCACAGTTTACTCTGACTGTTCCTTTTACTTATATATTTTCTAGATCTCAAATGACGGCGTCTCTTCCGTGGATTGACATCCCAATCTACCAAGATTGGAAGCCAAAGCGTTACATTTTTCCTTTGCCCCTCAACTTTCTCTTCATAATTGCTGAGGGGCACAGGGCCCTGGGTGGGGCTTTGGTTTCCCGGGTGTTTCCGCACCCTCCTCAGCTCCCCGCCATGGAGTGGCTTCGGTCACCCAGGCTTTATTGTGGTCGGCAGGGAGGGTTCTGTGGGGGTGCTCGGTTATGGCCTTGGCCTTGCTCGGAGACTTGGGGCTGTTCGGCCAGGCAGCTTGGGGAACAACAACAACAACAACAACAGTAGTGTATAATCATAAGAGGGAAAGAGGATAGAAAGGACTATGTTATAAAACTACATATGATAATGGGAAGTAGTGGCAATGGATGTGGTTGGTGTGTGAGTGAGTGAGAATATTTTGGTGCTGTTAGAATTATTCAAAGTGTTAGTTGATATAATATATATGATGTAGGAACCAGTGGGACAGGATCCAATGACCATAGGATTATGTAGGAGATGTAGAAGCTAATTAAAATTGATGTAACTGTTATAGGAGATAATGGAACCATAACTATTAATATTGGCTTACTGACCTCCCAGTATTCACCTCTCACACCACCAGACACACCTGCTACACCAACACTTAACAGTATAAAGGGAGAGAGGACGGGAGGCTGTTAAGGATTAACAGGTGATCAGGGACGAGTGGAAATTGTGGGAAATGTTGTGGGAGTGAGTGAGCTTTATTAGATAGTGTCTGAATTATCTTTAAGTGATTAACAAGGACATATAAATAAAGCAAGAACAAGTGGGACTGAATATAAAGGGCATTGTAAAGGTGGGAGTAAATGAGATTGGATGAGACTTTAATTCGTACAGGGATAATGGAAGCATAACACACTATCAATTTTGGTTTAATTACCAGCCAACCTGCCACTCTCCTACCATCAGACACAACTGTACCACAACTACCAACACAATGGTCTGATACTAAAGTCTGTTTATGGTAAATTGAATCCCTTAACAACATATATCTCGATACTCAATTGAATTATATGAAACTATTACTGGGGTATGTATCTGGGTCACATTAAGGTTAGGTTTTCTTAATGAATAACATATTTTGCTACAACATCTTTGATATAGCCAAGGTATATGGGAGGTGTGGCGGAGTGGTCTTGCCACTGGACTGGTAATCCAATGGACCCAAGTTTGAGTCCCAATATGTCAATGGGAAGATATTATTGGGATGGAATTTGTGCTGTACCTAGTTTCAGTGCATTACCACAGCACACCGAAATGTCAAAAAAATACCCTCATTGTTCCCTGATTAAATAGCATTGTATGAATATTCCCATATTCAAAATATGCTACAGCGGGCAATGCCTAGTGAGTGAATTGCTTTAATAGGTGGCGTTCTGAGAGTGATGGTCCGAGTCTGGGGGATGAGACGGTGAAGCACAGAGGCGAAGCAGCTTCAGAGATGGGGTTGCTTCTAGCCGTGAATGGGTGCTTCGCTTGTCTCACTCCCTAGACTGGAACAAGACCTCACGGGCCACACCGGGTTCAGCGGTGGAGTGTACAGGCTCTCGGCCTATGCCCGAGAGGGACTAATTGGAATATAGAAAGATTTTTTTTTATCAAGCTTGGAACATAGAAATTTACCGTCAGATGAAAACAAACAAGGTATAGTAGAACACAAGTGGAGGGATTGGGATTTTGTAGAGTGAAATTGAATAAGTATTGTATGCAATGCTGTGAGTTATGTGAACATGGATGAAGTTACTGTTGGTACTTGTGAGAATTTAAGCTGTGCATCAACGTTTAGGAGTTGGTTAAGGTTTTTATGATTAGTGTAAGGAGGAACCAAATTATGAGAAGTAATTTGGACTGGATATTGGAGTGTATAGGCCTATACATGTATGTATGCTTTGTGGGGAGGGAGAGATGTGGATGGTTAAATGGATATAGATGGGTAGATAGATCAATAAATAGATAGATTATCTAGGAATTAATAGGATGATATGCAGGTGAAACAGGAATTTAATATAACTGGCATGAAAATTGAGAGGGATTACTTTTAACAATATATGTATCACACACAATTATTGTCCTCTCTCCCTCCCTGCCCACCCCGAACCAACTTCCAGAAGCACATCCATACTCATATCTCTCACCGATCCATCCACTCACTCACAGACAACACGCAGCTGCATGCACGACCTCCCGAAATCCATCCTTCCGAATCCTCCCTTCCTCGCGAGGACAGAGTCCACCTGGCCAGGCTGAGATGCGGACACCATCCAGCTCTCCTGAGCTATCAGAAGAGACTGGATGACTCCGTTGTCGACGCCTGCCCGGGATGTAACACAGCACCCCATACCATTAAACACATCATAGAAGACTGCATTTCACACAACCACTTACGCCAACAACACAATCTACACTCAATGAGAGCTCTGTGGGAAAGCCCAATCGTGGCCATGGCCTTTCTCAGGGACTCGGGGCTGTTAGGCCAGGCAGCTTAGGGAACAACAACAACAACAACAATATATGTGGTATTAGTATTGATTAGTTTCTTCTAATAACTAATATGCAACATTATGAAGTTATTTAGTCCCTGCCTAGGCTATTTCACATACACATACCATGTTACACATTTATATTGCATACAATCCTTTTTTCTTGTTCACAAAAATTACAATTTAGTAGGTTTTCCAAACGTCTTCATTTACGGAGTTGTACACCACTTGTTTTATCACCTTAACCTTTAGTTATATCAATGTTCCTTGTTCTCTACTGTAAGCTGGGATGATCCACTGCCCCATCTGTCCTTCGCCTCACTTTCTATCCACCCTTCTTCCACATATTTTGCCTTGCTCAGTTACAATAAACAGTTACACATAATCTACCCTTTGTTATCGCTGACTTTCATAATATTTCTGTTCTCCACTGCCACTCTCTCTTTAGCTATAAAATGTTTTTCAAGTCTGATCTCCAGTTCTATATTTGACCCTTATGTAATTCTGTCTTATTTTAAGTCGTTCACTTCTTTCAGGTAATTTTCCAGATTAATTTTGGCCTCTCTCTCTCTCACACTGCACTTTTTGCTACGGCTTTCCCATTCAATATATAATTTACATTGATTTTCCTTCGCTGCTCCCCTAAGAAATCTGAAACCTGCATTTTTATTCATTCACCGCCCTTCCCTTCCCTTCTTCCTGCTATCAGTTGATTGGATCCGCTCACTTCACATACAAGGATTTTCGTACACACTACATTTTGACTCATATTTCCAAATAGTTTATGCTGTACCCAGTAAGTTAGATTAGATTAGTTAGTTTGTTTATTTTGCAAGTTTTACATTATAATAGTAGGTTAGAATATATTATTTTTTTCTTTTTCTTCTGAAGTTGAAGGGACGAGGGAACACATGGCACCCCATTTACCCTGGCGTGGAACTATTTTACTGGTAGGCTTAACAGAGGCAAGGGATGTGAGAAGAATACCCAAACATCTCCACCTGCCGGGTTTTGAACCCTGATATCTCGGTTAGGAAGCGAGCGTGCTTCCGATTACACCACAGGCCTCCTCTAGAATAGGTTGGATTAGGTTATGATAGGTTTCTATATATTAGTTTAGGTTACATGATATTAGGTTAGGTTAGGTGAGTTTCGTTAGGTGGGGTGGTCAATCCCGGGCCTCCTGTGTATGACTATGACACTGCCACTGCCACCAAGTACATACAGCTCCCAATACCAGTGATAATAATGGAGACACGTGAGCACATTATAACAGAGAGAGAGAGTGTGTGTGTGGATGAAAAATGAGGAACTGGAGAAGAGTGCAAAGGAAAGAAGAGAGGAGAGGGTAGAAAGTTGGGTCAAGAGAAAGGTAATAGAGATGTCAGAGCAGCCAAAATCTTACCCTGAACCCTGATGATGATATTTCAGTTATGTGTGTGTATTAGTATACGTACGTGTGTATGTGTCAGTGCAGGAAACACACATATTTCGTGTGGGCTTAGTGTGTGAATCTCCACAAATGTGTAAAACAGGCTTATCCTAGGTTCCCAGTATTACTATAATCATAGGTCCTGATGTGGCGGCGTCTACGCCGTGGGGCCACCTCCCGAGGCTGCCAACCGCGGATGGCTGCCGACCCTCCACAGCCGAAGACAAAATCAACGACCAGTGGAGGAAAACCGGATGCCGGCCGCGGGGAGCAGTTTCGGGAGCCAAACCGTCACAACCATCCCCTGCCCCCTCCCTGGGGGCACGGGTCCTTGGAGCGGCTTCGGTCGCGCCGGGAATTTCCACACCTCTCACACCACACACACACATCACACAGTTTTTCCTACACCGAGAAATGACTCTCCGGCTGTCATTTCTCGAAGACTTCTTCTAGCCGGAGACATTGAGAGCAACCCAGGACCCACGTTCACATACATATGTCCAACTTGCTCAAAACCCATCACTTCGAGTCGCCATACTAAGGGTTCAGTTCTCTGCAATTCATGTGGGAACTGGACCCACTTCACCTGCACAACACTTGCCTCCAAGAAACACTACACAAACACCTGGACCTGTTCCTCATGCCCCTCCCTCTCCCAGTCAAATCCCTCGCCTAAAAACCGTCCACCTCTCCTCCCCAACCCACCTAACCTTCCCATATCATCCACTCCCCCCCCTAAAACCCGTCCACCTCTCCTCCCTAACCCACCTAACCTTCCCATACCATCCACATCCTCAACTCAACACACCACACCCATCCTAATCCATTCCAACCCCCATCTCCTGCTCCCCAATCCCCACCCCCACCTCCCCCATCCCAACACCCAGCCCCTCCCCCACCCCCCCCCCCCCCATCACCCCCACCCCCACCCCATCCTCGGGCAGCAGCACCCAACGTACATCGTGCACATAACATTAACATTCTTCAACTGAACATAGATGGCATCAACACAAAGAAACACGAACTCTCACACTTCATCAAACAACACAACATACACATTGCCATCTTACAAGAAACAAAACTCCGCACAACACAAAAAACACCCACATTTCATAATCCATCCACTCACTCACAGACAACACACAGCTGCATGCACGACCTCCCGAAATCCATCCTTCCGAATCCTCCCTTCCTCGCGAGGACAGAGTCCACCTGGCCAGGCTGAGATGCGGACACCATCCAGCTCTCCTGAGCTATCAGAAGAGACTGGATGACTCCGTTGTCGACGCCTGCCCGGGATGTAACACAGCACCCCATACCATTAAACACATCATAGAAGACTGCATTTCACACAACCACTTACGCCAACAACACAATCTACACTCAATGAGAGCTCTGTGGGAAAGCCCGATCGTGGCCATGGCCTTTCTCAGGGACTCGGGGCTGTTCGGCCAGGCAGCTTAGGGAACAACAACAACAACAACAACTATAATCATATAATATTTATTTGTGTCCACTATATCTACATTTGGTATATAACTGTATATTAATATTGTTAATCAATATCATGATATATTCCCACAACCTGTATTTATTATGCCATCCACCAGAACACTTTATTCAGGCTAGGAAGGACCTCTTGTTAATTGACGGTAAACGATTGTCTTCATACTGTACTCTCGGTATTGATATTGGTTTCCATGGTTTGCATAAATCTACCTTGATTACCTGTTATTATTAACTTTAATATTATGTATACCAAAACTAGACCATACAAAATTCAGCTCTGAACCTCTTCATCCTCAATCTGTCTCTATGGGTCACACTCCACACTTGCTCCTCAAGCAGCTCATCTCCATCACATCCAGCTTTTTTTTTTTGTTAAACTCTAAATCAATATTTATAAGGTTATAAGGTCAGGTGGGGGCTGTATTATCCTCACAAACTCAATTTGGACCAAATTAACTTCCACTTGGCGGTGGGTCGGAGAGCAAGAGTGGCCGATAGAGATTGACCTTTATATTCTATCTATCTATTTATTGCCCGATGTCGTGATCCCCGAAGGGGTGGCCACGAACGAACCGCCTCCATGCACCTCTGTCCCCAGTCAGTCGACGCCCCTCCCCCCAACCAGCACCGCCTTCGTTCATATACTTCCTCACTCCATCCTTCCACCTCTCTTTCGGTCTACCTCTCCCTCTCTGTCCCTCCACCTCGCTCTCGTACACCCTCTTAGTCAATCTCTCGCTTTCCATACGTTCCATATGGCCGAACCATCTCAAGTTGTTCCTTTTCACACTTTCCAGCACATCTACCTCCACACCACACCTCCTTCTTACTTCCTCATTAGTCTGTCTAGCCCTCCATGTAACTCCGCACGCACTTCTTAAGTAATTCATTTCCACTGCTCTCACTCTTGGTCTGAGTCTCTCAACCAACGTCCATGCTTCGCTTCCGTAAGTCAGTGTCAGGATTACCACACCGTCATGCAAGGACTTCTTCAGTTCCCTACTGACCACCCTATTTCTTGTTACTGCTTTCAGCGTTCCTACAACCCTCTTCCCCTGTTGTACCCTCTCCCGCACTTCTTCATCCATAGTCCCATCTTTACTCAACACACTGCCCAGATACTTAAAAGAGTTGACAATCTCCATAGCCTAACAAGTCCATAATATGATGATCACTTGTTGGTGGTTCATAGAATAATTTTCATATTTCTTAATATATTCATTCATTTACGGTTATTATGAGTACCTTCGAACTGAACGTAACTGGAATACTTATATTCCAGTTACGTTCAAATTGGTCCAAATTGAGTTTATATGAGGATAAAATAGCCCCGACCTGACCTTATAACCTTATAAATATTGAGTCTTTTAAAAAAAAAATGGATGTGATGGAGACAAGCTGCTCGAGGAGCATGTGTGGAGTGACCCATAGAGACAGATTGAGGAATGAAGAGATACGTAGGAGAGTGGGGCAGCAGGAACATTTGTTGGCCAGAGTGGACAGAAGAGTGCTGAGCTAGTATGGTCATGTTGAACGAATGGAAGATGAAAGGCTTACAAAGAGAATATGTGATTCAGATACAAGGGGAGATAGAAGGGCAGGAAGACCTATATTGAGATGGAGAGATTGTGTAGGACAAGCGTTGAAAGATAGAGGAATGACTATAGATCAGGCAAGAGAAGTGGTAATAAATAGGAATGAATGGAGAATGCTAGTGAATATATGAGTGTAAACGCGGTCTTTTGAAAGAGAGGGTCATGCGCCAGTAGTCCATCAGGCGCCTGGCCCGGGGAGCCGGTAGTAATGAAGGGTACACCTGGAAGCATGGTGGGTGGGCTTGTGGTGGTAAAGCTTTGCTGCGGGTCTGCCTGCGGAAATCGAAGCCTCTCTGGGGGATCTGGGACCTGGAAATATTTTGCTGGGGACCCCAAATGGGCCTGGGTCTCCGGGTGTTTCTCCTGGACGACCTAGATGTGTGTGATTTTGTGTTTTGTTTTCTTTAGTTTTGTTTGGTCTTTCTGATGTGTGTGATGTCCATGTTCGAGCTCTGTCTCGAGTCGGTCACCCCCATAAAAAAGGGAAAACTGGTGTAAGTGCCAGTGTATATACCGTACATACATACATACATAAACAAAATCTCACTTATTTGGCATTCATGATGTACTTTGAGTTATAATATTGATTAAATTAGTTATTTATTTACTAGTGCTCTTATTGACCAATATTCTGCCGCCTGTCACCGCTACAGTTATAACTCCGTATTGGACTTGGCCAAACAATTGTAAACACTGCATTAATGAAAACATCCCCGAACTATTCATATAGTACCTGCATGCTATAAACACTGCCATTGGTCTTTCTATGTGGGCAGATAGCATATGCGTCAAGGATGAAGTAATTCAATTTAGGAGGCAATCCAGAGATTTTCACAACATTTGGTGGGCAGACAGGATATGTGCAGTGAAGAAATATTCAATTTAGGAGGCAATCCGGATAATATTCCTGGAAACCAGATCAAGAAGAAAATTATACCTACGATATTAATAGTCAAGAACCAGTCAGCGTAGGCGGAGGTATGCGCTCTACTGAGTGCCCCTCTATATTCTTTCTTCTCAGCTGACAATTAATTAAGTCTGTTTCCAGCTAATGTATCGATACTTAATGGAAAAATATGAAACTACTATGTCTCTGCATCATATTAACCCTTCTTTAGCGGTGCGCATCATATGTCGAGTGAAAGAAATTTGGACTATGTGGCGGCTCACAACATAAGTCGTGTGGCATTTTCAGCACGTAATGTTGCTGAGAGAGAGAGACAAGTGGTGGCAGGAGAGTAGCGAGCGTATGACTGCTCCAGACCACCGCGGTGGACCAACTGACATGAATCCCACCCTCCTCCACCCTCTCACACTCGCTACACAGTGAATTGTTTAGGGAAAGTACCGAATTACATGGTTTTTGCACTCGTGTTGCGCGATTGTTGCAAGAGAACTAGCGGTCATACAAGGATCGTTAGGGTGTCATTGGAAAGCTCTGTTTATGCCCTTTCAGGGATAGATACTTGTTTTACGCTCTGGGTCTTATTTAGGCATGAAAATGATCACGTAAACAGCCCTATTTTGGGTAAAACACCCCGCTGGTGGCTACATATTACTTACCGCCTAGGCCGCTCGTTAGGTGTTAAGATCAAGTATATAGAAGTAGCACCATATTTCACTACAAAATCTTTCAAATAACTGAGAAATCTTGATGGAAACTTTGCAGTTTGCAGACTTTAGTTAAATCTATTCTCTTCAAATATCTGCCTCCCTCTTAAAAAGAACCTCCATCCCTCCCTTCCTGCCTCCACTTCCTCCAAGCACCTTGCCTTAATCTCTCTTCACCCCTCCATGCCTCCCTCCCTGCCTCCACTTCCTCCAAACACCTTGCCTTAATCTCTCAACACCCCTCCATGCCTCCCTCCCTGCCTCCACTTCCTCCAAGCACCTTGCCTTAATCTCGCTCCACCCCTCTATGCCTCCCTCCCTGCCTCCACTTCCTCCAAACACCTTGCCTTAATCTCTCTCCACCCCTCCATGGCTGTCTGACCTTCCTAGACTAATTTAATCAAGCAGGGAGTCAGAATAGAGCCTCTCGTCCAGGAACCCAACCCTTACCAGTCTACATTTACACCACTTCCGGTTTACTGCACCTTCCACACCTCACAAAACCAATTTCACACAAGCAGTGTCCTTGCAATTATTTCCAACAATTTCCAATAATCTTCTGAATGGAGCGTTAATGTGGATTCAGCGTCTTCAAATAATCTATCTTCAATAGAGTTGCTGATACCAATGTAAGGGTAAATCGGTAGATTGCTATAATTATGTTCCCGATTAGTAGTTGAACGAAAACAAAAGTTCCAATTATTTGTTTAAGTCTATTTTATTTCAATAGCAATTAGTGCCTATTTTGCTGTATGTATCTGGGGGGTGGTTGAGGGACTTGGAGTGGAATTATGGACAAGGGAAGAGGAGTAGTGGGAGCGGAAAGAAGGCAGGATGGAGGGAGGAGAGGAACATCGATTAGAAGAGGAGAAAGAATAGATTAGAATGAAGACGAGGAAAGAAACGGACAGTGAAAAGGGAGAAGAACAAAATAAACTAAACATAAAAAGCAAATACACGAAACAATGTTAATAGTAAGTAAACTAAAACAGACAAATACAAAGGCTAGTATGTATGTATGCCCCTTACTACTCTCTCTCGCTCTTTCCACTTTTTTTCCTCTGTGTATACCTTGACCAACCCATCTTCCCTCTTTCCCTTCCTTGTTATGTGTCTTGTTTGTGTATGTATGTTTGTCCTCCCCACCCTATCTCCTTCATTCTCCGTCTTACTGGCTACATGTACTTATGTCCTTCCCTATCTTCCTTCCCTCTCTCATTACCAAGTGACAATGATGGCACAAGCCAGCAGCTGCCACACAACCATCCAAGCTATAACACTCTGGTAATTTTGGTTACATTACCACACATACTGTTACTGTTGGACTATTACACACACCCACCTGTTACACCACCACCACCATCACCCAACCATCCAAGCTATAACACTCTAGTAATGCTGGCTACATTACCACACAGACTGTTACTGTTGGACCATTACATACACACACCTGTTACACCACCACCACCACTTTATTAAAACCTGCTACACAGACACCAACACCTTTGTCTAAACATAGTAGCAAACAAGAGAGGAAGGGGATTCTGGGATGATAGATGGGTGAATAAGGGTTCAAGAAGTGGAATGTGGAATGCCAGTGTGAAGGAATGGTGATGGATGTAGCCCATGCTGGAGTGAATGGATAGACCTTAATTGGTATGTAAATTATCTGGATTTTGTATTTATATTGAGTATGAGAGTGTGCATTAGCTTTATGTGTTAGTTAAATAGTGTACTGTGAAAATTAGGTGTCTGTATATTACCTTATGAATGAGGCCTTTTTCAAATTGGTGTCTGTTAACCTCTGATGTCCGTATTATGAGTGGAGAGATAATGAATGGTGCTCTCGTAATAGACTTGGTGTAATAATATTATGAATGTGTTTTGTGAATGGTTGAGGATAATTTGTTGATATGATGGTAGTCGTGATTAGATATAGTTTAAGGTTGTGATGGTGATTAGTTATTGGTGGTAGCCTAGTCGTGTGGTTAACGTTTGGATAAGATATTGGTCATGATGATAATGGTAGTTATAACACTGATATAGTCTCATAATGATGGTGTGTTTAGCAATGTGTAAAGGACAACTGTAGTTTGGTTATCAACTATTTATCTTACCAATTGTAGAATGCAGATTATATCTCTCTGCCAGCTTAGTAAGTTTTCTTCTCTAAACCATGTCTAACATTATGTTCTCCATCCCACTATAAGTACTCTTACTTGAAGTGCTGTATTGTGGACCATGTTTGTGGTTGCCAACTGTACACACAGGTTGTTGACTCTTATCATACATCAGTGGTTTACTCTTCATTGTGTTACTTTGTTTACCAAAAGCGATCAATCCACCTGTGTTCTCCAACTGTATTTTACCTTGGTGTATTTTGTGCTCTGTCTTTTGTTGTTTAACGTTACTTTTAGGGGTAATTGTAGCTGCTAACCTTAAATACGAGAGGTCCTTTCTAAGCTGAATACATTTGTCTGGAGCTAGAAGGGGTAAAGTAATACAGGGATTCAATACCTACTGTAGTTGTAATTGTTAAATATAAAATACAGTATATGAATTTGTTATGGTTCATATGCATCTACAATCTTATTTAACACCTGATTGGTAATTTGCTTCGGCTGCTACTACCAATATTAATAATTTTAATATTAAACATTAAAAACAATTTAACCATAATGACAAATTTAGGTTAAAGGCCCTTGCCAAACTAATTAACTTTGTGACCCTCCGCTCCGTTAGTGAAGGGTTGGTGCTTCATTTGATCTCATGTTCCATCGGTCTGGAAGGGTTCGTTTATCAGTTCACTTTATATTAAACTATAATAAGAAAATACATGTGGCTTCTACTAATAATTAAGAAGCTTTATAAATATCTTCCTTGACCTTAATAGCACATCACCCATTATCAACAACTCTCTCTCTCTCTCTTCATCAATTGAATCTATATCTACGTTTGTCTTTTTATCTATCTATATAGCTATATCTACCTACTTTATATCTATATATTCTCTCTCTCTCTCTTTTTTTTTTGTCTCTCTCTCTCTCTCTCTCTCTCTCTCTCTCTCTCTCTCTCTCTCTCTCTCTCTCTCTCTCTCTCTCTCTCTCTCTCTCTCTCTCTCTCAATTGAATCTATATCTACGTTTGTCTATCTAGCTATCTATATAGCTATATTTACCTACTGTATATCTATATATTCATCACTCCTCTCCCTTCCCAATTAAACTGTTGGGAATTTGTCAATGAATTTGAGCAGGAAGAAGTAATTTGGTCTAACTGCTGACTGGTCATGATCAGATATATATAATGAAGGTCGTATATAAATATTTATACATATATACTATGAACGCATGAATATATCCCGGTACGTTCATACATAAATCATGCATACTTCCATACATAGGCCTAGACAGACAGACAGACATAGAGCCCTGCAAGAGTCTGGAAAATATGTATGGCCTCTCTAATTGATAAACACAAGTTCGTAAGAACGATTGTTCTATGTTATTATGACTGTGTTAAAGATTGTGACTGGTCCAGTTATCTTGCAGTTATCTTGTTATGTATGTATGTATGCATGTACCGTATGTATATACTCAGGCACATACCCCATAGCTGGGAGTGACCAACTCCTGACAGAGCCCAAATAAGGACAACATAACACAACACAACACATACACACGAAAAACAACACTCACACATCTAGGTCACTAGAAGACCCAGAGACCCTGGCCCATCTCACCAGAAGTTTTCCTATCCCTCTACCTTCCCTTGTATTTGAATATATATATATATATATATATATATATATATATATATATATATATATATATAGATTCACTTTTTCCTCTCCCACAAGGCAGCTTTTCATCCTCCAGACGCGGTGAGAGACAGGATAGGCGGCTTAAATAAAGATGTTGGTGGTGGTGGAGAGATTATTGACACTCTGGGGGAAGGATCCTTGAGCACACTTGGTTATCAACGTGTGGTGGACTGGTTGGGAGATACGTGTGGGGAGAGATTATTGGGAAGGGTATGGAGTAGTATACTGTTTTACAAAATTAGAAACATTTATTGATGTGAGTAGGTATGTATATTTGAATATTGATAGACAGAGAGAGAGAGGTGGGGGTGTGAAAGGGTTAGAGTGTTAGGAAGACAACACATTGGAGGCTGTTATAAATATAGGACATCTTGGTGGTGACGATATTTTCTACAGTAAGTGTATACAACTCAATCCTGATGTTTGGCGAGACGGTAATCCCATCAGCGACCGGGTTACAGCAGGAAGATCCAGGTGGTCCTGCTCTTTTCTCAATAGGGGTGGATGCAGCAGCTAACAAATTAAGGTCAGAACTGAATGTATGGTACCTGGACGATGCAACCTTGGGTGGGTCAGTAGAGAACGTTCTAACCGACCTAAATAACATCGTAACTGACCTCGGCCAGGCTGGGCTAGTAATAAATGACACCAAATGTGAACTTGTCCTCCTCAACCACACACGTGAACAAGGAGAAGAGACTCAGGCCCTGTTTCGAGACATATTGCCAGATGTAAAGATCCTTCAGGAGCACCAGCAAACCCTATTAGGTTCCCCACTAACTCTGGCAGCAATCCCACCAGCACTTCAAGTTAAAAAGGAGGAGCTTCAACGTCTCGTGAGTCGCCTGATACACATCGATGCCCACTCAGCTCTGGCCCTGCTCAAGAACTGTTTCTCCATCCCAAAACTCCAATACCTCCTGCGCACATCGATGACTTACACGAACAATGGTGGCCTCCAAGAATTAGACAGCATAATCCGAGAAGCAGTGACCAGCATCACCAACGTGGAATTTAAAGAACGGGCCTGGACACAAGCCACCCTTCCTGTCCGCCTCGGGGGCTTGGGCATACGGAGAGCCTCGGATATTGCCTCCCCAGCCTTTATCTCTTCCCTCATCGCGACCAACGACCTTGTAGTGTCCATCCTTCCTTCTCAACCCGGAATGACACTTAATGGGGACGTAACAGCAGCGATTAACACCTGGAAGGAAAGTACAGGAGTAGAGGAGGAGCCTCAGGGTACCTCCAGGAGCAAGCAGAAAGCGTGGGATACCATCTCGGCGAAGAAAACTCAAGAAAATCTCCTAACCAATGCAGACCAGGTTGCCAGCCGCCCGTTCGGAGAGTGGCTTGTGGTTACACGCCATCCCCATCCCACCTCTTGGAACTCACTTGGATGCTGAAGCGCTCCGGGTTGCCATCGCGCTCAGAGTGGGTGCGGCAGTTTGTCACCCACACACTTGCAAGTGTGGTCGGGGGATGGATGCTCAAGGTCACCATGCCTTGTCATGTAATTACAACGCAGGCCGCCTGCCAAGACACTCTGCACTAAATTATGTCATAAAACGGGCCCTGCAGAGTGCTAACCGTGCATCAATCCTCGAACCACATGGACTTCACAGAGAAGACGGCAAACGGCCAGATGGGATGACCACTTTCCCTTACAAGAATGGCCGGTGCCTCGTGTGGGATGCCACATGTGTTGACACTTTCTCCACAACCAACATCGCCAGAAACGCCGACGAAGCAGGTGAAGCTGCTCAGATAGCCGAAAATAAAAAGCGAGAAAAATATCAAGCCATCGCCAGAAATCATCAGTTCGAGCCCCTGGCATTCGAAACTTCAGGAGTCTTCGGCCCTACCACCCTTAAGATGGTGAATGAAATAGGCCGTAAAATCAGAGAAGTTTCAGGAGAACCCCGGGAAACCCTCTGGCTCAAGCAAAGACTAGGGATGGCTATCCTCCGGGGCAATGCCACCAGCGTCATGAGCTCAGTTCGACAGGACTGGGTCATGCCACTGTGTGAGGCCCGGGCAGGAGTGGTTTATCCGTAGTCTTTCCACAGTAGGGTAAAACAAAACATAAACTTTATTTGTATGTAACATGTGTGATGCACATAAATTAAAGGGGATGTGTCGGATGGTTGAAAGCCACAGTTGCTCGCGCGTTTGGGGCTAGCAACACTTATTATGAAAAACATGTATCCTCCTTCATTCACTGTCCCCCCCTTCACTCACTCAACCCCACAATTTGCCGGAGGATAACAGGTTTTTCACAATACGTAGACGGAGGTCTTTTAAAACAAAAAAAACTCATACTGGAGTACTATTTTACTGAATTATATGATATATGAAAAATGGCCAAATTGGAGGAATGGGTGATCAGGCAAGAAAGTATATAGTATAAAGAGATGCTGTAGAGAGCGAGGACGATAATAGTAAGAATACATACATTAAGACTGAGGAAGAAAACAAGAGGAATGGAAAACAAATGTGGACAGAAAGAAAGAGTGGTATAACTGAGAACGAATGAGCTGATGATGAAGTACTTCCTGTGGAAATGAAACTTGACGAAATTATAGCTTTTCTTTGTATATAAATACGAATACTTGTGCAAAACTGAAGAGTAATTAAGATTCCAGAGGCAAGCATTTTAGCACGGAAAGTTAATGTACAGTATATCAGTTAGTCGTGTGCGCATAATGTGCATAGACTAATTCTAATACTGTATTCTGTCCGTGTGAATGATACATACATGCATACATAACATTTTAAGACTGAGTGCTCCACACATACGTGCAGTTTCAGTCTCTTGTCCTAATGGCGGCGTTCCAGGCAACCCTGTTAAGGGCTGCTTCACTTGTCAAGTTTTTTCATTTGAGATCGGCACGTATAGTCCGATCCCAGGTCTTTTTTCGGTCCACCCTTTGGTGCAGCTCCCTCCACAATCACAGACCTGCATCTTTTCACCTAATTTTGTTCATCCTTTCTCTCCACATGCCCATACCATCCCAGTCTACTTGATAGTCAGTCTATATATGATATTAATCAACTGAGTGTATAATTATATAGTTGTGTTTGTATGTGTGGTTGGGGAGGCTTGTGGTTTCCGCTTTAACCCCATATTGGCGGCGCGCGACGTATGTCGAGTGAAATAAATTTGGACTAAGTGGCGGTGCACGACATCTGTCGAGCACCATTTTCAGCACGTAATGTTGCTGAGAGAGAGAGCTGAGCGGTGGGACGAGCGTAGCAACCATATGACCGGTCCCCACCACCGCGGTGGACTTAATGAACTGTATACCACCCTTCTCCCCCTCTTCTGCCTCACTGCACAGGGAATTATGTAAGGAAATTGCCTTGTTTCAGGTTTTTTTGCAAGAGAACCAGTGGTCGTACAAGGATGGTTCGGGTGTCATTGGAAAGCTCTGTTTACGCCCTTTCAGGGATAGATACTTGTTTTACACTCCGGGTCTTATTTAGGCATGAAAATGAGCACGGAAACAACCCTATTTAGGGTAAACCCCCCCCCCCCGCTGGGCGCTACGGTCAAATAGACCACCTACGCTAAATAAGGGTTAAAGTATGGGTATATATGTGTATAAAGTAGGATTAACTTTTGTTCCTCGCTGCTGCAACCCCCGCCCTCGCTCTCTCTCTCTCTCGCTCTCTCTCTCGCTCGCTCTCTCTCTCTCGCTCGCTCTCTCTCGCGCTCTCTCTCTCTCTCTCTCCCTCTCTCTCTCTCTCTCTCTCTCTCTCTCTCTCTCTCTCTCTCTTCCTTAATATTCCCGCCTCCTCTGCCTCCTGATTTATTGTTGTCAACTGGAAAAATGTTTTCAGTTAATGTTTAACACAAGTTTAAACAGAAAACTGAAAGTAAAGTGTATTAAATATTTCCCCTGATGAGATTGTAAATAAGATATTTTTCAACTCGAGGCACTGTTAGAGCTCAGTCCGGTTTTTGCAGTATTTCAAATATCCATTGTTGTGTGTGTGGTTTTTTTTTCGTGTGCATTTGTAATATATGTTAATATTCTATAAATTGCTTAATACATATGTTAGCAATTATAACATGAATATAAATGTGTCTATAAAATAATAGTGGTAGCAGAATGAGAAATGCAACGTGTGTGTGTTTGTATTAATAACGTACCTTCTTCGGTTCAGTTCACTAATACGATACCGGTATATTATAATGTTATGCCAGCCAGCTTGCCTGCTACTTAATTTGCATGCAGAATTGGGAGAGGATTTACATTTTCAGAAATATTGCAACGATCGCAAAGATGGTATGAATATTTAATATTAAATTATCAATGATGCAAATCCATATCATTTTTGCAGTGACTTAGCTCAGGAAATTATAAAAGAGTGTTCCCTATAAATGTAATAACGCAACGTTTGCATCACCAGAAGAGTTTCCTTATGTTTATGATTGGTTAAGGTTGACACATAATTCCGGAATATGATCATTCGCATAAAAAGGTAACCGAAAGATTCGATAAGCAATTTGGTCATTTGTATATTTTAGATTAGTTTTAGGAAAGTAACAACACAATGTCAATACAAACATGACCATAACAATAATTATAGTCCAGACAAAGTATATCATGACCCGATACTAATTGCAACCTAGTTTATTCTTACTGTATTTACCTAATACGTGCATAACCAGATAACGAATGCATTGATTTACAGTTTGCATTTGATTATAAAAGTACAAAAATAGATTGACTAATATGCCGTACATTAAATAGACATATACATCAACATGTATACTACCTACCGGTATCTAGTTATATACGATAGATTTTAATTTATGTAGTAAAGACAGATTGATAAACATATAGTGATAACTACAAACCATTCAACATTTAGAAGGAAGGAAGGTTTTCGGAGCAATGGGAAGTATGTGGAAGACGAGAAATCTCGGAGTGAAAGTAAAAAGTGCACTGTATCAAGGAATTGTTGTGCCAACAGTGATGTATGGGGCTGAGACATGGGCCTCTGAAGACAAAAGGAGAAAAGAGGGCTGCGGGATTGTGATGGAGATGATCTTTGCTTGAGGAGTATTTGTGGAGTTAAACTCGTAGAGACAGATTGAGGAATGAAGAGATACGTAGGAGAGTGGGGCAGCAGGAAGGAGGAACATTTTGTCAGCCAGATGTGGACAAGGGAAGGGTGCTGAGCTGGTATGGTCATGTTTGAACGAATGGGAGATTGAAAGGCTTACAAAGAGAATATGTGAGTCAGGTACAAGGGGAGATAGAAGGGCAGGACGACCCCCATTGCGATGGAGAGACTGTAGAAAGGCTTTGGAATGATAGAGGAATGACTATAGATCAGGCAGGGAAGTGGTGGTGGACAGGAGTGAATGGAGAATGCTTGTGAATAGTTTGATGTGAACACGTGGTCATTTGGAGCAAAATAAGGGGTCGGGGCGCAAGTTCGACTAGATAATAGTCCATCAGGCGCCTGGCCCGGGGGGACGATAATATGATGGTCTTGTGCTGGAAGTGTTAGTGGGAAGGGCTTGTGGCTTGGCTCCGCTGCATGTCTGCCTGCCGAGTACGAAACCTGCTCCGGTTGGTCAGGGGCGGGCGGGAGTGCTGGAGCGACCTTGGTAACCCTGGTCTCTGGGTCTTCTCCTGGGTGACCTGGATGTGTGTGAGTTTGTGTTTTTTTATCTGTTTATTTTTTGTTTTATGTTATTTTTGTGTTTTCCCTGTTCTTGCTCTGTCTTGAGTCGGCTACCCCCAAAATGGGGATTGGGCCTGAGCATATAGATAGATAGATAGATTCAACATTAAAAGATACGGTACCTTAATATAACAATAATAATAATGTAAAACTTGTAAAATAAACAAACCATAACAAGGACGAGATAATAGTTTCGTACCTAGTGCCCTGAGTGGCTCCTTCACCAGACCTTCCCCAGAGTAATGATAACGGAGTATTTGGTGCTGTTTGTGTATATGTACGCGCGCGTGTGTGTGTATGCATGTGTGTTAAAATAGATTATTTCTGAATGTGTCCTCGTCCACATCCATTCTATATTAGATTAAATGTTCCTTCTTTCCTTCCACACTTTCTTCATTTATTCCTTCACTTGTTATTTTCGTTGGGCCCTGGCTTCTATTTTGTTTTCCTCTGGTATTGTTTCCACGTACTGTAGTGTTATTCCTGGTGGTGCCTTACTGCCTAATCTTTTAAAGCCTCTTTCAATTATCTTCCTCTCTTCCACAGTTTTCCTTTTCCACACTGCTTTGTACGTACTGTATGTTTATATTCTCCTTTGTATAATTTAATATGTTCTATTAGTTTCATTGTTACTTCTATCTGGATTTAGTTTCTTTTGTCTTAAACCTGTATGTTGTCTTTTTAATACAGGTCCTTTTTATGTGTTATGTTTAACAGCACTACATATATTTATCTGGTCTTATATTTACTTCTTTCCATTTGTTTGTTTTGTTAATAGCTTTTATTAATCCACTTCAATATCATATTTTTCTGAACAGTCCTTTTCTCAATCTTATTACTGACAACTACCTCTGTTTTTCATGTTTATCTTGTCTAACTGTTCTTCCTGGTAGTGAAGGTATTATCTCCCCGACCTTCCACGTATTGTCATTCTGTTGCAAACTTTCGAAAACTTCCAGTAGAAATCTTGCATTGAGGACCAGCCTGGCCCGAGTGCCCCAGAGAGTGTGGGAGAGTGAGCCAGGTGAAGTGGAGTAGTGTCAAGTGAGGAGGGAGGGAAGGGAGAAGAAAGTCATATATATATTTATATGGAGGTAGATAGCCATTAATAGATTAATCCTAATCCAAATCTACTAATCACGAGTCAGTTACAAATAAGGTTGTTTCCGTTAACAAAAATTGTGTTACGGGATCATATTGTAGGAGATACGTGGGGTCATAGCTGTCTACAGTTTCAGTTAAACAACACACACACACACACATACACGCACGCACGCACGCACGCACGCTCGCTCGCTCACTCACTCACTCACTCACTCTCACACACTCTCTCTCTCTCTCTCTCTCTCTCTCTACCGCTCACGGTGCATCTCCTCTCTCTCTCTCTCTCTCTCTCTCTCTCTCTCTCTCTCTCTCTCTCTCTCTCTCTCTCTCTCTCTCTCTCTCTCTCTCTCTCTTTTAGCCAAACTTACGTGTTATCTACCAGTCCAGTTATACAACTATGCGCCTCCTGTGGTTTATGGTCAGTAACTTTAATAAATAGAAATATGCAAATGGGTTTACATAATTATGTCTTTGCCGGTATCGTACTAGTTACATTAATGTAATATAGCATTTAGTATGTTTGGATCGTAGGAAACCCGTGAATGTCACAACTACAACTGTGTCAGCAGGGAAGGTGTGACCAGGTCGTGGTGGCCCAATAAGTGGAGGTCTATAATTAATGTATAAATTATATTAAAATGCAAAACTTGGACAAAGACGAAAGTAAAATTAAAATAAGAATTGCTCGAACTTGCCCCAACCGTCCTGGAGATAACAGTAAAAGTGAAATACATTTAAATCACCGTTGTCGACAGTGTTCTGGACGACAGCCATAAATCTGGAAACTTGTCTGGGAACAAATTGGAGCGAGAACCATAAAACAGCTATCGTGGACAGGTGGAGGGGAGGGGATAACAGAAACAGATACCGTGGAGGGTAGGGCAGAACAGAAACAGCTACCGTGGACAGGTGAAGGGGAGGGGATAACAGAAACAAATACCGTGGACAGTTGGAGGGGAGGGCAGAACAGAAACATAAATACACCGGGTAGAATACTAGGGAAAGGTAAGGAGAAAAATAACAAGATTGAAAATAGAGGATTGGAGAGGGAATGTTGGACGAAACTTTATTATTAGTATTAGTATTATTAGTATTAGTATTATATTAAAATAATAATATATTTTTTGTTCTTATGTACTAACTTATATATTTCAACTCAGTTGTTTACGCATTATGTTTGTGTTTTTACTGAAATATATAATTGATGGTGATTCAGCAAATAACGTTATTAGAATAACATACGCAATCACGATAACTTTCACCTTAGTTAAAAGTTATCAGGTCAGACGAAGACGGTGTTCGGTTATCCACTTATATTAATTTGTTGAGCATAATAGTAATCCAGCGATTGGTGTACTGAACTAATAATTACCCCAGCATTACACAATGTATAGTTAATATAGATTATGGCAGTAATTATCTTTGTTGATCCCCCCTGGGGAGTGTAATAACGGGCATATACTTGATGCTGTTTGGTTAACAGGTCAGTGGACATATTACTGAACCATCATTATAGAGGGAATTATATAGTATGTTACCAAGTTCATTATTGGTGAGAGAGAGAGAGAGAGAGAGAGAGAGAGAGAGAGACTAGGCTGCAAATATATAATATTATGAAGGTGTGGCAGTAGTAATAAGCTAACCATTATTGGAAGTTGGTGAAGGTTAACAAATAATACAATGGTAATGCCATAACACTACATAAAACAAGTTGTTCATTTCTAAAAACAAAAAATTGCTATACTTATGTATAATAATCACTATTCCAGATATTGATACTATAAGTAGAGCCAACGAACTTGACAATAATCTTGACCCCTGACCTCTCTGTAACTCAAAAGGCCTAGAGCAAACTGGCTGTAAATATCCACACCTATTTCCTGGTGGACTCTTCCCTAATGATATAAACGTCGGCCCGATTGCTTTCATTCATTTCGAGTTATATGAAGTTAAGGGGTCAAGATTATTGTCAAGTTCGTTGGCGCTACCTATAGTACGGTATAGTATGTACATGTATATTGTTGAAACACTTAACGGTGGAGTCACGTTCGCTCAAACTATAAAGAAACCAGAGAGAGAGAGAGAGAGGCGCGCGCGCGCGCGCGCGCTACAAGGAAGGAAAAACTTCAATCTCTTAAGGTGTTCGGCACACTGACAAGATATATAACGTGGCATCACCAGGAGGTGGAAACAATAGGAAAGATGGTACACATTACTATAATAATATTGTCTTTCATCTTATTAATATCATTATTGTTATTAATCACACACCTTAGAACATGTATTGGGTTTTTGGTGACATCATTGTCTTTGTTCATTAAATTATGTAGTGGTGGTGGCCGTGTTAGGTGCATGATGGGTACAACATAGCTTTATTTATATTATTAGTTATAACACTAAGATAACTTTTCTACTGCTATCACAATAATCAGTGTTCCTCAGCTCTCTCAGTGTATATCACCCCCTCTTCGTAGAGCACGTAGCACCCGTCTTGAAACACAATCCCAACCCTTACTCTGTGCAAGACTCCAACCCAAGAGTGAAACTTTATTCTCAATCTTTCTTCTATTCAACAGCTGAGTTCTGGAACTCTCTCCTAGAATCAGTCTTTCCCTCATTCTATGACTTAAATTGCTTCAAACTCTGTGTGTCTAGGCATTTTGGCTCGAACGTCCCTTGAGTTTGGCCCTGTCACTCTTTCAACTATGGGGGAGGCACTCGTCACAGGCAGTTCTGCCTTTTGTCTCCCTCACTCACATATAACAAAAAACATCATTATCTCTCTCTCTCTCTCTCTCTCTCTCTCTCTCTCTCTCTCTCTCTCTCTCTCTCTCTCTCTCTCTCTCTCTCTCTCTCTCTCTCTCTCTCTCTCTCTCTCTCTTAACTCTCTCTCTCTCTCTCTTAACTCTATCTCTTTCTCTCTTAACTCTCTCTCTCTCTCTCTCCTGCACCATATATAACATTTCCTTCAATAGCTAATCACTGATATTGTTTTTCACACTGGAGTTTTAGATACATCATTTTATATTCTTGCCTCGTAAATGTTATCACACACTTCCATTCCGTCGTCACTGATTCATTTCATAAACAGAAAACAATAATTCACCAAAAAATGTCAACAATTTGTCTCAATATTATTGTTTAGTCAACAGCTTCAAACTTATGACAGAACCTATTAATGAACTGGACTAATCTGCTTATCTTCTAAATTTATTATTAGTCAAATCTTTGATAACTAGTCAGAAGGATCTTCATATTCTGAAAACTAGACTAATTGTTAGCATCTTATTTATTTAAAATTAGTTAAATAAGATTAGACATCGTTGTTAACTATCAGAAGGGTTTATTGAACTTATTACATTAATTGATATTCTAGCACTTCAGACATTATAAACAGGTATACGTTGAGTGGGGAAACAAAAAACAATGGCTGAATATTGACGGTTTTTGTGCAGTTGATAAAGGAACAAAATTAAATTAAACTATACAAAGAAAACAAGCAAGAGAGATTGTGAAGCTAATATCATGAAAACAGCTAAAAAAGTATATCATAGAAAAACAGAAGAATGTGAGAGTGTCTGTGTGTGTGTGTGTTGTTTGTCACCTTTGAAGCTATAGGACAACACTGGTGACACTTGAGAGAGAGAGACGAGTGAGAGGACTTTGTTCTGAGAAAAGGGAGTAAAGAAGGAGAGAAAGAAATTTAGTAAGAATAAACATTTTAACTAAGAAAATAGTAAAACATAATAGGCATCTACATTTTCTAAGACAATATAGCCCTTTCACAACGCGGATATTTTTTGTCTACAGTGTTTACATAAAACAACTCCATAAAACACCACAGCTCCATAGTCCATCCATCTTCAGATGTGTTTGGAAGTATAATATACAGTATTTATGTATAAGTAAGCACATGTTGTATATGTGTGTCATAACTGTTGACCCAGACTGTACACAAGGTATATTCTACAACCATATAGTTTTGGTTGCCGGTAACCTCTCGGAATATATATTTTCCATTGTTTACAGAGAACTCTTGCGTATGTGGCGATGAAGGAGAGCAAAGACTATATGGGCAGTGAACTATTTCAAATATTTTATATTGGGCTTTAAAAATGTATGAATGGGGTGTGAAAAATGCAGAGGTGGAATATACGAAAGAGATTATCCGTGTCCGGTACATTGTGGGTGAATTGTGTGGGTGGCAGGCGGTGGATACATCTTTATAATGTCTGTGTGTGGGTGGCTGGTGGTGGGTGGTGGATACATCTATAGTGTCTGTGTGTGGGGGAGGGAAGTGTACGTCTTATCTATCTATCTATATTAGATTATCCAAGGTTGTGTCCGGTACAGTGTGGGTGAACTGTGTGGGTGTGTAGGTGGCGGGCGGTGGATACATCTGTATAGTGTCTGTGTGTGGGGGGGGAGGGAGGTGTATGTCTTATATATCTATCTATATGAGATTATCCAAGGTTGTGTCCGGTACAGTGTGGGTGAACTGTGTGGGTGTGTAGGTGGCGGGCGGTGGATACATCTGTATAGTGTCTGTGTGTGGGGGGGGGGGGAGGTGTATGTCTTATATATCTATCTATATGAGATTATCCAAGGTTGTTTCCGGTACAGTGTGGGTGTGTGGGCGGGGGAAGGTGGATACATCTGTATAGTGCCTGTGTGTGGGGCAGGGAGGTATATGTCTAATCTATCTATCTATCTATCTATTGCCTGACGCCGTGATCCCCGAAGGGGTGGCCACGAACGAAACGCCCCCATGCACCTCTGTCCCCAGTCAGTTGACGCTCCTCCTCCCAACCAGCACCGCCTTCATTAATATACTTCTTCACTCTATCCTTCCACCTCTCTCTCGGTTTACCTCTCCCTCTCTGTAATTCCACCTCACTCTCGTACACCCTCTTAGTCATTCTCTCGCTTCCTATACGTTCCATATGGCCAAACCATCTCAAGGTGTTCCTTTTCACACTCCAGCACATCTACCTCCACATCACACCTCCCTTTAACTTCTTCATTCGTCTGTCTATCCCTCCATGTAACTCCACAGCACGCACTTCTCAAGTAACTCATTTCCACCCCTCTCACTCTTGGTCTGAGTTTATCCACCAACATCCATGCTTCGTTTCTGTAAGTCAATGTCGGGATTACCACACTGTCATGCAAAGACTTTTTCACTTCCATGCTGACCACCCTATTTCTTGTTACTGCTTTCAGCGTTCCTACAACCCTCTTCCCCTGTTGCACCCTTTCCCGCACTTCTTCATCCATACTCCCATCTTTACTCAACACACTGCCCAGATACTTAAATGAGCTGACAATCTCCATAGCCTAACCGTTCAACTTCACCTCACACTCTGTGGCTTCACCCCTTTCGAAGACCACAACCTTGCTCTTCCCCGTATTTACCTTCAGATTCCGTTTTTTGCACACTGTTCCTAACATATTTACCAGACCCTGCAACTCCCATTCATTATCGCTCATCAGAACTGTATCATCAGCAAACAGCAGTACAGGTAGCTTCTAATCGTTTCCCTCCCTTATCAGCGATACACCAACATCCACTGCTCTTTTTTGTATTTATTTCATAACTCCATCCATACAGTATATACATTAAACAACCATGGGAACATCACACACCCCTGTTTCAACCCAACATTCAGATCAAAGAACTCGCCCTGCTCATTCTCCACACGTACTGCCGCCTTTGCACCCTCATACATGCTCTTCACTGCTTTCAACAACTTACCATCTACTCCGTTTATTCTGAGTACTTTCCACATACCTTCTCTATCCACTCTGTCATAGGCCTTCTCCAAGTCCATAAAGGCAACATACAGCTTTTGTTGCTTCTCCAGATATTTCTCCACAACACAATTCAGGGTAAATATCTGATCTACATATCCTCTTCCTTTCCTAAACCCGCCCTGCTCGTCACCTATCCATTTCTCCGTTTTCGCTCTCACTCTCACTCTCTCAATCTTTACCCTACTGTACACCTTCCCTACTATTCTTAGAAGACATATTCCTCGGTGGTTACCACACACTCCTCTTTCCCCTTTACCCTTATGTAGGGGGACTATTATGCCTGTCTTCCAGTCATCAGGTGCACTCCCCTTCTCCCTTGCTAGTTTACACATTCTCCATACCCATTCAATCTCTATCTAACCACCATACCTCAGCATTTCCCCACACACTTCATCTATTCCTGGTGAAGGACTAACCCCTGAAACAGCTTTTAGTACGTTTAAGTGTACCTGTATGTATTGGGGGATGGTTAGATGGATAGATAGATAGATAAATAGATATAATGGGGATAAAGGGAACGGAATGCAGATTTAGGGTCAGGGACTAGGGAGTACAATTGACTTTCCTTGGCATTTTCGTTTATCGGTCTTCTTGTGTCTTGGGCTCGAAATGAATGACACTGGGTAGTGGATAAGAAAACACATACACAATTATGTACTTACTTTTACCTTAGCATATCTTATTAACTTTCTCCCCCCCCCCCCCCCAACACACCTCTCCACAGTGTTCCAGTCAGCTGTTCAGACATCTTTGGGCACCAATATTTTCCATAATACTATTTTCTCCGCTGGTCGGCCACGGTTCCTGGGATATTCATGATGCGCTACCCAGTCCAGAATTTCTCCTTTTTCGAACATATTGAGAGTAGGGTGGAAGGAAAAGGGAATTTGGTCAATATAAGTCAGTAAGAATATTTGGGGGGAGATGTTGGGGTGCTTGGGATATTGAAACTTACTGTTAAAGTTAAAATACTCTGGAATAATAGTATGCGGCTGTGAATAATGAATCATAAACTAGTTATAATAGACAATATAGACATCACAGGTAAATGTTAATTATTTATTAGGGCGACACGTGAATGGAAAAGTCATGGAAACTGTTAATTCATAGTTCTCTTACAATTGCCTAATTCTATTTACCTAAAGCAGCATTTTGTTCAACAATTAGTAACTTCTTTATATTATTGCCGTACATTAATTTCCCTTTAGCATGTTGTGGCTACAACTGGATGATTAAATACGTTTAGGCAAAGCATGGTGGTCAATATCTTGCGTAATTCAGTATGAAAACGTCTTTATAGAATTTTGGGTAACACTTGACGATTTTGATCACCTTAGGAATGACTTTACTAATATAGCATACAGCCTACCTGCTTTTAACTCAATGACGGGACGAGTTTTGATGTTAAAGATGCGGCGATATTGGTATCGCACGCTCAGTAAACATATGTTGTCCATTGTATGTGAAGACTTACTGAGGCTTTGAACTGTTCTCTCTTCCTATCAATCCCACCATATAAAGTAAGAACATACAATCCTTTGCATCAACATTCTCGGCTACACTCCTCACACGCACGAATAAAAACTGTGCACAAAATTCCTGGCTAGCCTGGTCTCAGCTGGTACACAAGTTGGCAGAGTACGTGGGAAAACTTTGGTGAGAGAGAGAGAGAGAGAAGAGTATAAAATGTAGAGGTGGACAAATAGTCAAATTCCCGGTAGCAGAGTTCTAGCTAAAGAAAACTGATTTAGCGGTAGAAAATGGGAAATGTGTTTTGTGATGACATGGAAGGTCAGAGATGAAAAACAAATATAGCCTATAGTGTTTCATCAGTTTGTTTAAGATTGCTTTCTACTGTATACACACTGAAAACATTTAGTTGACGAAAAATACATTAGTGTACAGTAATTAAATATATGATGTTCATAAATGTACAACAGTATTTAATATATACTCTTCCTAAAAATACAGGGAGTTGTCTAATGCCGTTTCCATAATACCTTCATACATCTTGACAAATATTTCACACAAAGAAATATATTGTTTAGTATATTACAGTATATTTAGTAAATATTACTATTTGGGGGCTAGGAATCCTCCTCCTCCTCCCCCCCCCCCTCCCCCCTCCCCTTGTACCTACTAAACGAGATAGAGTAACGGGCGAGGGAACGCGAAAGTGGTCCAGAACATGAAATTTTATTTCTGTTCAGGCTCTGTCTCGAGTCTGCCACCCCCAGCTATGGGGTATGTGCCCGAGTATATACATACATACATAATATATTATATTATATTAAGTTTAGTAATATAAAGGAGGTAGCCATAAATACAAGGAAGGTGGTCACTCTCCTCTTCACTAGGTTTAGGAGGAAGACAACAAATATTGATATTTCCTTCACAAACAGAAAAGTAAACTTCAAATATCCCCCACGACCCCTCCCGCACATACAACAGTGTACCGGTACTGTACACATTTCCTAACCAGTGTGATCTACACCGGTGCCCTGCAAAAGTTGGGACTCTACGTGTGTAAACTTTGGTTTGTGTGTGAGAGAGAGAGAGAGATGTTGGGTAGGGTTTAAAAGAAAAGTAGTGGACACAGGATACACAGGATAAAAAAATCGAATGTCAGAGTTTCTAGAAAAAGAAAAGGCATTGAGGGTTGACGAAAGATAGGAAAAAATATGAAATGTGTTTTGGGGGAGAGACTGAGAGTTAGAACATCGTGAAACAAATATTCAGACTCAATATTTACTGTTGGTAAAATAATTTTCATGTGTTATTGAATAGGCCCTACACTACAATAGTTCAGGGAAATATGATATCCCGTATTAGTAATTGTTGTCATAGTAATAAATAACCATCATAAAGTAAATTACATCCCAGACTTTGAATTACTATTTGGGAGGACTCTCATTGCTTTATAATTTAACTACAGTATATATAAAATAATAGGTATACAATTTCATGTGACATGCTGTGCTTCAAAGTGCATAATACAACTCCAATACAAGAGACCCAATAGCTTCATAACTCGACTCGTACCTCCAACAACCAAACAAACCAATATTTCTGTACGGTGGTGTTTTTGTTGTTGTTGTTGTTTCGTGTGTGTGTGTCAATAGTCACACTCACAGAAGCCACATTTCCGGCATTTGTTGTTAGATTCGTGTGATTGAAGGCTAGACAAGGGTCATAATGACCATCTATAATCTTGCCAGGGCTCGTCAATGTAGTCACAATCGTTAGTGTTCTACCTGTTGATCTTAAATGGCCTCGTTCAGCAATTATTTTTTGCGTTGGCTCAATAAGCACTTATGATTAATTTCAAGTCATTTATCACCTAACCCGAATACAATGTCCGCATCTATAAGGTGGGTGAAAAGATGCTAGCCCTTGAATGTGGAGGGAGCTGCACCAAGGGGCGGACCAAGAAAGACGTGGGATCGGACCTTGTGGTCTGAGCTTAAATCAAAGAACCTGACAAGTGAGGCAGTTCTTAACAGGGTTGCCTGGAACGCCGCCATTAGGACGTGAGACCGGAACCGCACTTCGCATGGAGTGCTCGGTCTATAAAATATGTGTGTGTATGTATTTATAAGCACCTTCTCAACAACGATCAGACATTATTACAACATAACGTGCAAGTCATGTTTACAACTGTGATGGTCTTTTATTGCTAACTATTCTTTCTTACTTCATTCTTAAATATATGTATACGGTATACTGTATATATAACATCCAAGAAGTAAGAACACCAACTCTGTAATATCCCTCTGTTACAACATAAACAATACCAAAATGTAAAAGGTGTCAGGGTCCCCCCCCCCCCCCCCTCTGGTCCCGTTATTAACTTGGACTGCTACGAGTCTTATTTATATATAGACCTTTAGCTGGAAGGTTATTATGTCTTACAAGGTTCTCGGAAATATATATGAACCGTTTTTGTATTACGGTACTGTAGCGGGACTGTTAACATATATGTAGTGCTAGACGAGTAAATAAACGTTATTATTATTTGTTCCTGTTATTAATAGTATCCAGTCAAAAATGGCAAGTATATTATTAAAACTGCTAACTCCTCTGTGTGTGTGTGTGTGTGTGTGTGTGTGTGTGTGTATGTGTAAACTATATAACCCCCTCACACTTTTGAGGAGTTATCCCCTCTCATGATATTTATTTATGAATATAATTTGTATAGCAAGAGATATTACTGTATCCTAAGCATCACACCTAGTGTTAACATTTTGAATTACTGTATCTCAATTATTATACAGTATATTACTCGCATTGGGAGTGGATATACAGTATATAGATAGATAGATATGTTCTAGATAGATGGCAAATTAATTATGAAATGTTTCTATCTATCTATCTATCTATTGCCTGACGCCGTGATCCCCGAATGGTTGGCCACGAATATACCGCCCCCATGCACCTCTGTCCCCAGTCAGTCGACGCCCCTCCTCCCAACCAGCACCGCCTTTATCCATATACCTCCTCACTCCATCCATCCGCCTCGCTTTCGGTTTACTTCTCCCTCTCTGTCCTTCCACCTCGCTCCCGTACACCCTCTTAGTCATTCTCTCGCTTCCCATACGTTCCATATGGCCGAACCATCTCAAGGTGTTCCTTTTGACACTTTCCAGCACATCTACCTCCACACCACACTAGGGATGTACCGATTTATCGGTATCGGTGGTATCGGCCCTTTTTTAGAGTATCGGTATCGGCTGATTTTCTACCGATACTACCGATACCTAGAAGTAATTTGCTATGTCACATATCACTCACTGAAGGAGTGAAGGTTGCTTGGTTCCGCAGTGATTGGTTGTTTTATAATTATAAAAATATATATTTGTTGGAATCTTGGTACATAATTATCTGATAACAATTACATCAATTACATTAAGTTTTTAGTAACTTTTAAGTTTTTACCCATATATACATAATACAAGTGTTGATTTTAGTAACATGTTACCTAAGTTTAATAACAAAGCTGATAAAGGAGAAAATTACATGATCATGGACAACAGTCTTACAGACTTTCCTGGTGCACAGGTATCGGTATCGGTATCGGTATAATTTTGTGGTATCGGTATCGGTCAAAATTTTGGTATCGGTACAACCCTACACCACACCTCCTTCTTACTTCCTCATTTGTCTGTCTATCCCTCCATGTAACTCTTCACGCACTTCTCAAGTACCGGTAACTCATATCCACCCCTCTCACTCTTGGTCTGAGTCTCTTCTCCAACCTCCATGCTTCGCTGCTTCCGTAAGTTAGTGTCGGGATTACCACACTGTCATGCAAGGACTTCTTCACTTTCATGCTGACCACCCTATTTCTTGTTACTGCTTTCAGCGTTCCTACAACCCTCTTCCCGCACTTCTTCATCCATAGTCCCATCTTTACTCAACACACTGCCCAGATACTTTAATGAGCTGACAATCTCCATAGCCTGACCGTTCAACTTCACCTCACACTCTGTGGCTTCACCCCTTTCAAAGACCATAACCTTGCTCTTCCCCGTATTGTTTATAATAGTAATGCCAGACGAACAAATTAATAAATAGATAGAAAGAGAGAAGGATATGATAGACTGATTGATAAATGGTTAGATAGGTAAGATAATGTTATGAATGATTAATGATCACCATTCTGGAGGTGATGGGTCTAATGTGAAGATAATGCTGGATAGGTCAGCTGAGACTGATAGTGATGGTGGTGGTGGTGGTGATGGGGATCAAGTGATGACGGAGGAACAATGGATTCATAATGAGAGCCATAATATTTGTGACGTTTGCGATGTTTTTACATTAACAATTTTTATATTACAGTATAATATATTATACCTGAAGGTTTGGCCGGATGTGTTGTCGAACTTAAATTTGATATAAACATCATCTAACATATTTTTTTCTTTTCCAGACAGTTTGTGGTAACCTTGACTGTGATGTCTGGATAATGACAACCTCTTCAATGTCTTGATCACGTTTTTGGGTGAGTTAAATTACTTTATATTTTAAACTGATATTTAAAAGTGCGTTTCATTATTCATACATAATATACCATGGAGACACATTTATATCAAAGTTACATTTTATACTATATTATCCCATCTGTTAGAAGGTAATGTAGGCTATTAGATAAAGGGAGCTACACAGTCCACGTTCACTGCCTTATGAAGTACAATAAACAACATTAATTTTGCTATCACTGTCATCCTTTATTGTTGGTTTATAAATGGTTCTAACCCTCCCTCTCTCTCCACCTCCCCTCTCCTACCCCATCTCTTCCATCATTCAGTACCATTCCCCTTCTCTCTCCCTCATAGCTGTCTGTGTCTGAAGGCTGTCACTCTCTCTCACATTAACTTGAACAATGCTGTCTGAGACATTATGATAATAGGTGATAAATAACGAAATGGTATAATCATCTCCGGTATAATGTGGAGAAGAAGACTTATCGTGTGTGTGTGTGTGTGTGTGTGTGTATGTGACTTTCCACATGGACCCACATCATGTTGCCACCCTCCACATACACACATAACCTCTCACCTTAACTTTGAGATGTGGCCTTCACTATATTATCGACCATGGTCATCAAGTGGATTCACACTCATAATTTTTACCGACAGTTTTAGGTCGGCTGTTTTATTATTTACCTTTCATTGATATAGATGATTAAATTGAACTTGGAATATTCTAGTTGGGTGAATTATTACAAAGCTTTTATCCCGAAGCTGACAGACCAGAATAGTATACACAAGAACGTTCTTGTGACTCTGCTTTTAAGATTCACTAACACCGACCAAGTGGCCATAATTGTTCAGGAACAACCAGAATATCAAGCAGATTTGATTCTTCCAACTAAGAGTAAAGGCACTTTTACGATATAATCCAAACCCTTGATATACAAATACGTTTGTTAGATTTTCGCAAAACATGTAATGATAATTTTTCGTCCAAAGCTTTCACTAATTGATGTTGATCTTTGAAAGCCCGTTTGGCAGCAATCTACGCTCTGCTGATCAATGTGTTCAAACCAGTTATGCTTAGACCACTTGCTAACCCGTGTATTAAACTCGATAACACCTTCATTAACAAATATCTCTCATATTTAGGTTCCACTTTTCATGACCAAACAATTTCCTTCAGTCCCCCGTTACCTTCAGCTTGGCTCTACAGTCTACAGTCACGGACCATCTGGATCATTTTACATAGTAATTATTCTGCCTCCAAATGAACTCTTCATAACTTGACCTTTGTTTATCGTGGCCAGACGCAGCGATCAAGGTGAAGGTCGGAAATGTTGTTGTGTTGTGGTATACTGTTGTGATGTGCTGTGTTGTACTGTATTTTGCTGTGCTTGGATGTTCTGTGTTGTATTGAGCTTGCTGTGTTGTGTTGTTTTAGTATTGTGTTTATAATTAGGTAATTTAAAAACCTGTCCGCAATGAACCAAGTAATTCTGTGGAATAACATATTTTCCATCGCACAAAGTAAAATGGTAAAACCAGCTTTACTTTGTGTGTTACCTGGTCGACTAAGGAGTGAAAATTTACGAGTTAATGGACAAAGAGCCTGAGATTAATGAGAGAAAAGTTGTGAAAATGTGAGAGTAATGGGAGGAAGTTAACATATTAAGGAACCATTAGCACGATATTATGAACCACCGTCCTCTACAACAGTTTTACAAGGAGTTATATTAATTAAGGACTATTTTCACTTTGTAATAATATTTGCTTCGTTAGTTGCTTACGGTATGCTGCGCGCGCGCACACACACACACACACACACACACACACACACACACACACACACACACACACACACACACACACACACACACACACACACAGCTGTAAATAGGTACCTGGAATAAGTGGACGACGTTGTGACGTCCCATCTGGGGTTGGCAAAAATGGTACAAGGCGAGATGGGTATCATATGGTTCACCTAAGCTGATGGCTACCTAAGCCTTCGGGCGAGACGGTACCGTCTATAGTGAGAATGGTACCATACAGATCCACCCTAAGCCTTCGTTTCCGATGTCGCCAATTGGCTAAAATACAGACTACACACACATCCACAGCCATTCCAACAGTACATAAAACACTTAACATGCATTTCACGCAATACATTCCCAGTTAAGGAGGCGCGATAATAATGAGCTTAGCTCGCATTGCGTGGATTCCTCTTGACGAACAAGTAACTGAGTAACACACACACACACACACACACACACACACACACACACACACACACACACACACACACTATATATACGGTATATACACAAATATACAACTAACAATACCTTTGTTGTTCTCATTCTAACCAAGGAAGCAGGAAGATTGTTGGATAAAACAAAGAGAACACTGTTTTTACTCGAACATTATCGTAGTGTGTTTTCATTCCGAGTATGAACGTCGTTTGTCTCCTAGTGTGTTGTTACTAGGACTAGTAGAATATTGCTGGATGGTATTGTAGGTGCTTTCAAGAGAGAGAGAGAGATTAAGATTACAATTACGATTACGATTACGATTATGATTATGCTTCATAGTATGTATGGGCTAGTTTCCATGACAACATCAATACACAAATATTAAAGTAAGACTGCACACACAAATTAAAAAAAAAAACATCCAAGTCAGGAGTAGTATGGGAATTTTTAGGTTGTGTGCCGCGTTCTTGTATTGATCATTAAGCCATTTAGTATTCCGTCCACCTTACACTGCAACACTAGTTTTGTATTCAAAGCTTTACGTTGTGTTGTCTTGTTGTATTTTGGTACCAACACACCAAAAACATGGCCACACAAACCTTGCTGACATATTTATTTACCTGGTGAATAATTATAGTGGATGTTGAACCAGCAGTGATATATTGTTAACCAAGATGGGTCAGTTATCACACACATGGTAGTACTGAAATATATAGTGTTAACCTAACTGGATAATTATGATGGATGTTGAACCAGTAGTGATATATTAACCAAGATGGGTCAGTTATCACACATGGTAGTACTGAAATATATGGTGTTAACCTAACTGTGGATAATTATGGTGGATGTTGAACCAGTAGTGATATATTAACCAAGATGGGTCAGTTATCACACATGGTAGTACTGAAATATATGGTGTTAACCTAACTGTGGATAATTATGGTGGATGTTGAACCAGTAGTGATATATTAACCAAGATGGGTCAGTTATCACACATGGTAGTACTGAAATATATGGTGTTAACCTAACTGTGGATAATTATGGTGGATGTTGAACCAGTAGTGATATATTAACCAAGATGGGTCAGTTATCACACATGGTAGTACTGAAATATATGGTGTTAACCTAACTGTGGATAATTATGGTGGATGTTGAACCAGTAGTGATATATTAACCAAGATGGGTCAGTTATCACACATGGTAGTACTGAAATATATGGTGTTAACCTAACTGTGGATAATTATGGTGGATGTTGAACCAGTAGTGATATATTAACCAAGATGGGTCAGTTATCACACATGGTAGTACTGAAATATATGGTGTTAACCTAACTGTGGATAATTATGGTGGATGTTGAACCAGTAGTGATATATTAACCAAGATGGGTCAGTTATCACACATGGTAGTACTGAAATATATGGTGTTAACCTAACTGTGGATAATTATGGTGGATGTTGAACCAGTTGTGATATATTAACCAAGATGGGTCAGTTATCACACATGGTAGTACTGAAATATGGTGTTAACCTAACTGTGGATAATTATGGTGGATGTTGAACCAGTAGTGATATATTAACCAAGATGGGTCAGTTATCACACATGGTAGTACTGAAATATATGGTGTTAACCTAACTGTGGATAATTATGGTGGATGTTGAACCAGTAGTGATATATTAACCAAGATGGGTCAGTTATCACACATGGTAGTACTGAAATATATGGTGTTAACCTAACTGTGGATAATTATGGTGGATGTTGAACCAGTAGTGATATATTAACCAAGATGGGTCAGTTATCACACATGGTAGTACTGAAATATATGGTGTTAACCTAACTGTGGATAATTATGGTGGATGTTGAACCAGTAGTGATATATTAACCAAGATGGGTCAGTTATCACACATGGTAGTACTGAAATATATGGTGTTAACCTAACTGTGGATAATTATGGTGGATGTTGAACCAGTAGTGATATATTAACCAAGATGGGTCAGTTATCACACGCATGGTAGTACTGAAATATATGGTGTTAACCTAACTGTGGATAATTATGGTGGATGTTGAACCAGTAGTGATATATTAACCAAGATGGGTCAGTTATCACACATGGTAGTACTGAAATATATGGTGTTAACCTAACTGTGGATAATTATGGTGGATGTTGAACCAGTAGTGATATATTAACCAAGATGGGTCAGTTATCACACATGGTAGTACTGAAATATATGGTGTTAACCTAACTGTGGATAATTATGGTGGATGTTGAACCAGTAGTGATATATTAACCAAGATGGGTCAGTTATCACACGCATGGTAGTACTGAAATATATGGTGTTAACCTAACTGTGGATAATTATGGTGGATGTTGAACCAGTAGTGATATATTAACCAAGATGGGTCAGTTATCACACGCATGGTAGTACTGAAATATATGGTGTTAACCTAACTGTGGATAATTATGGTGGATGTTGAACCAGTAGTGATATATTAACCAAGATGGGTCAGTTATCACACATGGTAGTACTGAAATATATGGTGTTAACCTAACTGTGGATAATTATGGTGGATGTTGAACCAGTAGTGATATATTAACCAAGATGGGTCAGTTATCACACATGGTAGTACTGAAATATATGGTGTTAACCTAACTGTGGATAATTATGGTGGATGTTGAACCAGTAGTGATATATTAACCAAGATGGGTCAGTTATCACACATGGTAGTACTGAAATATATGGTGTTAACCTAACTGTGGATAATTATGGTGGATGTTGAACCAGTAGTGATATATTAACCAAGATGGGTCAGTTATCACACATGGTAGTACTGAAATATATGGTGTTAACCTAACTGTGGATAATTATGGTGGATGTTGAACCAGTAGTGATATATTAACCAAGATGGGTCAGTTATCACACATGGTAGTACTGAAATATATGGTGTTAACCTAACTGTGGATAATTATGGTGGATGTTGAACCAGTAGTGATATATTAACCAAGATGGGTCAGTTATCACACATGGTAGTACTGAAATATATGGTGTTAACCTAACTGTGGATAATTATGGTGGATGTTGAACCAGTAGTGATATATTAACCAAGATGGGTCAGTTATCACACGCATGGTAGTACTGAAATATATGGTGTTAACCTAACTGTGGATAATTATGGTGGATGTTGAACCAGTAGTGATATATTAACCAAGATGGGTCAGTTATCACACGCATGGTAGTACTGAAATATATGGTGTTAACCTAACTGTGGATAATTATGGTGGATGTTGAACCAGTAGTGATATATTAACCAAGATGGGTCAGTTATCACACATGGTAGTACTGAAATATATGGTGTTAACCTAACTGTGGATAATTATGGTGGATGTTGAACCAGTAGTGATATATTAACCAAGATGGGTCAGTTATCACACATGGTAGTACTGAAATATATGGTGTTAACCTAACTGTGGATAATTATGGTGGATGTTGAACCAGTAGTGATATATTAACCAAGATGGGTCAGTTATCACACATGGTAGTACTGAAATATATGGTGTTAACCTAACTGTGGATAATTATGGTGGATGTTGAACCAGTAGTGATATATTAACCAAGATGGGTCAGTTATCACACATGGTAGTACTGAAATATATGGTGTTAACCTAACTGTGGATAATTATGGTGGATGTTGAACCAGTAGTGATATATTAACCAAGATGGGTCAGTTATCACACGCATGGTAGTACTGAAATATATGGTGTTAACCTAACTGTGGATAATTATGGTGGATGTTGAACCAGTAGTGATATATTAACCAAGATGGGTCAGTTATCACACATGGTAGTACTGAAATATATGGTGTTAACCTAACTGTGGATAATTATGGTGGATGTTGAACCAGTAGTGATATATTAACCAAGATGGGTCAGTTATCACACATGGTAGTACTGAAATATATGGTGTTAACCTAACTGTGGATAATTATGGTGGATGTTGAACCAGTAGTGATATATTAACCAAGATGGGTCAGTTATCACACGCATGGTAGTACTGAAATATATGGTGTTAACCTAACTGTGGATAATTATGGTGGATGTTGAACCAGTAGTGATATATTAACCAAGATGGGTCAGTTATCACACGCATGGTAGTACTGAAATATATGGTGTTAACCTAACTGTGGATAATTATGGTGGATGTTGAACCAGTAGTGATATATTAACCAAGATGGGTCAGTTATCACACATGGTAGTACTGAAATATATGGTGTTAACCTAACTGTGGATAATTATGGTGGATGTTGAACCAGTAGTGATATATTAACCAAGATGGGTCAGTTATCACACATGGTAGTACTGAAATATATGGTGTTAACCTAACTGTGGATAATTATGGTGGATGTTGAACCAGTAGTGATATATTAACCAAGATGGGTCAGTTATCACACATGGTAGTACTGAAATATATGGTGTTAACCTAACTGTGGATAATTATGGTGGATGTTGAACCAGTAGTGATATATTAACCAAGATGGGTCAGTTATCACACATGGTAGTACAGTACTGAAATATATGGTTATGTAGAGAAGTTTGAGTTAGTTTCGTTTCAAGTAATATTACGAGTGTCTTTGGGCTATTTAACCCCCTTTTTTTTTTTTTTTTTTTTTTTTTTTTTTTTCTCTATATATTCCAACTTACTTCCTCTCGGGCATAGGCTGAGAGCCTTAACATTCACTGCTTTACAATGAACAGTGAAGCCTGTGAGGTCTTGTTCCAGTCTAGGAAGTGAGACATGTGAAGCACGTAGAGTACAACGAGCACCTGCCATCTTGCCTTCACATGAAGCACGGTGCTCACTCATGGCCCGAAACGACCCCATCTCTGAAGCCACCTCGTTCCCGTGCTTCACTGTCTCACCCCCTACACTCGGACTCTCACTCTTACACACACACAGCGCCACCTGTTGAGCAGATAACTCACCAGGCATTGCACCCCTATAGCATATTTTGAATATGAGAATATTCATACAGTGCTATTTAATCAGGGAACAGTGAGGGTATTTTATTGACGTTTCGGTGGGCTTGTGGTAATGCACTGATACTAGGTACAGCACAAATTCCATCCCAATAATATCTTCCCATTGATACATCGAGATTTGAACCCGGGACCTTTGGATTACCAGGCCAGTGGCAAGACCACTCCACCACACCTCTGTACCGGCAACGTCTTCTAAAATTTAATCTAGCTATGTTTAGACGATTTTGTGCATCTTAAGAAGGAACCCTGGTAGTATAAATGGTTAAGCGAGATATTTCAAAGCCTCTTAATTGCTGGAGGCCCTTTCTAAACTGTATAAAATTGTTTAATAGTAGCCAGAATAAAGTTAAAGGGACGTCACCGGTACTGAAGGGGTTATTATACTGTATCATAAGCTGTGGGACTCTCTCTCTCCATCAATCTGTGTTTCCCTCTTCCTATGATTAACAATGCCTCAAGCTCCGTGTGTCCAGACATTGTGGCTTATACGCATACCTTGAATTTGGCTCTCTTATCATTCGTTCAACTTCGGGGTGGACACTAGTTACAGACAGCTCTGTCATTTGTCTCCTTCATGCACATAGACAAATATGATGATAATATCTAGCAATAGTTCTAGTGTACACACGTGTGTATTCGTTCGTGTGCGTGTTATAGCTATAGTAGGCCTATGTGTATCAGGTATTAAGTTACTGCAAATACGAGACTGCCTGTATGTGTTTACATGCACCCAAACAACGTGTTCTGTATACACTCACTTATGTATGGATCAGTCTTCGTGTCAGTTTACAGATAAGTATGTGTGTGATGCAGGGTGTGTGTGGAGGAATAGTTATGTCTGTGTGTGATGCAGGGTGTGTGTGTGTGTGTGTGTGTGATGCAGGGTGTGTGTGGAGGAATGTGTGTGTGTGTAGGTGCTTTATCTTGTGTGCATGTGCGTGCACTTGTGTGTTTGAATGTTACGCGTTGATTTGTGTGGATTTATGGGTCATTGTGTTTTGTTTAGGGTATGTGAGATAATTTCGGAATTGATATATATGATCACAGCCGCTGACGGAATCAACAACAGCGTTAATTCCGTGTTTGTGTGTTGTTGTGAGTAGGGAAGGGAGGAGGGCTTAATAAATGATTATGTATGCATGTATGTATGTATGTACCCCGTAGCTGGCAGTGGCTAACTCGAGACAGAGCCCGAACAGTGACAACTCTTTGGACTGCTCTTGGTTTTACTTATTTATATACCTTTAGTTGGAAGGTTATGACATCTTGTAAGCTACAGATAAATATACCCGCTCGTTTTTGTATTTCTGTAGCGGAGTTAGCGATATATTATCAGTATAGTTAATATACTTGTGTTTATATGTACTCCATTGTGGCAGTTATATTTGTAAAGCCTTGTGTGTGTGCGCGTGAGTGCCTGCCTGCCTGCGTGTGTGTGTGTGTGTGTGTAGCTGAATAACCCCCTACATTTAGCAGTTATTCCCTCTTAAACCTTTGTTATATGTGTGTATATTGTATATCGTGGATTATTATGACCACTTTCTGTGACATACATATTATAGCCTACCAAATTTATTTGGTGAATATAATTATACATTCTCATAAATTGTTGTTATCACCTACAGTATATGTAGTGTGGAAGGGTAAAACACACAGTAGAACAGAGATGGAGAAGGTTAAGTTATAACTGATTACTGAGCACCATTGTGAAGGTGTGGGTGTTATGTTATCACCTACAGTATATCATACTATATGTAGTGTAGATGGGTAAAACAAACAGTAGAACAGAGATGGAGAAGGTTAAGTTATAACTGATTACTGAGCACCATTGTGAAGGTGTGGGTGTTATGTTATCACCTACAGTATATCATACTATATGTAGTGTAGATGGGCAGAACAAACAGTAAAACAGAGATGGAGAAGGTTAAGTTATAACTGATTACTGAGCACCATTGTGAAGGTGTGGGTGTTATGTTATCACCTACAGTATATCATACTATATGTAGTGTAGATGGGCAGAACAAACAGTAAAACAGAGATGGAGAAGGTTAAGTTATAACTGATTACTGAGCACCATTGTGAAGGTGTGGGTGTTATGTTATCACCTACAGTATATCATACTATATGTAGTGTAGATGGGCAGAACAAACAGTAAAACAGAGATGGAGAAGGTTAAGTTATAACTGATTACTGAGCACCATTGTGAAGGTGTGGGTGTTATGTTATCACCTACAGTATATCATACTATATGTAGTGTAGATGGGCAGAACAAACAGTAAAACAGAGATAGAGAAGGTTAAGTTATAACTGATGTTGTGAAGGTTTGGGTGTGATGTGAAGATAACGATGGGTAGGTCAGGTGAGACTGATGGTGGTCATGATGGGTAAGTGATGATGACACTGTAGGGGATTCATAAAGAAAGGTCCAAGATTTATGATATAATTACGGAGTGGATTTACATTCCTATGACCAACTGCCAATTATAATAACTCAAAGGTCTTATTGGTTGACTTCTTTGATCAAGCCTACATTCATTAATTTGTGTTCTCCGGAATCTTTGTGTTCAATTAATTCTGCTTAGAGCCTTACCAGGCCAACACCGTGAACGACCACAGCAGTGCAAATACTGGTACTGAGCTGGATACACAGGCCTAGTTTGCCTTTTTCCAGAGGATCTACTCTAAGAATCTGTAAGAAATATATTAAACTCAATAACAATTCCATTATCAAATTCTCCTTTCCCCAGATATATGTTCCCCTTTCCATGACCAACTGTTTCCCTCAGTTCCCCATTGACTTGAGCAGCGCTAGACAATCACGGACCATCTAACTCATTTACATATTAATTATTCCGCCGACAAATGAACTCATCGCAACAGTTTTTGCCCTCGTGGTCAGACGCGGCGATCAAGGTTGAAAATTAATTAGGATGATACACATATTTATATATTATTATTATCATCATGGGGTTAGAGTGTGTCAACGTTTTTACTCGAAATCCTGGTCAACCTCAAATCGTCGTCCATTTTTCCTTGTTCTCCTACAACGGACGGATATATAAAATTATCTTAGTTATCTATATATTGTTCTGGGAGTGTTTAATGAAGCAGCAAATGACTGTGTGACTCTCCCAGTTTAATGTTGTTGTTGTAACACGAGGGAGCCCCACACTAATGGTTTAATAATGTTCTCTCAGTGTACTGTGACTGAGTTTAACTGGTGTTTCCCTACACACACACACGCTCGCTCTCTCTCTCTCTCTCTCTCTCTCTCTCTCTCTCTCTCTCTCTCTCTCTCTCTCTCTCTCTCTCTCTCTCTCTCTCTCTCTCTCTCTCTCTCTCTCTCTCTCTCTCTCTCTCTCTCTCTCTCTCTCTCTCTCTCCTCTCTCTCTCTCTCTCTCTCTCTCTCTCTCTCTCTCTCTCTCTCTCTCTCTCTCTCTCTCTCTCTCTCCGCCATTGTACCAATATTTCTGATAACAGTGAACGTGTTTGAGTGTGTGATGGGATTTACTTGTGTGAGAACGGCAGCTGGAAATGGGAAGTGTTGGGTTATGTGTGTGTGAGGGTGCGTACTTCTAACTATTTGTAACAGAGAGAGAAAAAGATCACCTATTTTCATTTTCTGCCGGGCCATTATATCAATATCCCACTTAAATATTGTATATGTTACACAAGAGACGAACCTGATGGACTAAACTAACTGATAGATCCATGTAGAGATAATAGATAGTGATAATAACTGATAGATCCAGTGAAGGGTACTAATGGATTCAAGAGTCGCTTATTTGTTTAAAAAATTTATAAATATATATGATTTACTTGTGTGTTGATAGTATGTAATTAATAGTAGATTTTCATAGAGTTTATGTTTATTACCACACTATAAAATAGTTTCAATTTTAACAATTCTTCGAGTTTAAAAAAACATTGATTATAAGAGATATGTTTTTCTATCTATCTATCTATTGCCTGACGCCGTGATCCCCGAAAGGGTGGCCACGAACGAACCGCCCCCATGCACCTCTGTCCCCAGTCAGTCGACGCCCCTCCCCCCAACCAGCACTGCCTTCGTTCATATACTTCCTCACTCCATCCTTCCACCTCTCATTCGGTCTACCTCTCCCTCTCTGTCCCTCCACCTCGCTCTCGTACACCCTCTTAGTCAATCTCTCGCTTTCCATACGTTCCATATGGCCGAACCATCTCAAGTTGTTCCTTTTCACACTTTCCAGCACATCTACCTCCACACCTCCTTCTTACTTCCTCATTAATCTGTCTATTCCTCCATGTAATTCCGCATGCACTTCTTAAGTAATTCATTTCCACTGCTCTCACTCTTGGTCTGAGTCTCAACCAACGTCCATGCTTCGCTACCGTAAGTCAGTGTCGGGATTACCACACTGTCATGCAAGGACTTCTTCACTTCCATACTGACCACCCTATTTCTTGTTGTTCCCCAAGCTGCCTGGCCGAACAGCCCCAAGGCCCTGAGCAAGGCCAAGGCTATAACCGAGCGCCCCCACAGAACCCTCCCTGCCGACCACAATAAAGCCTGGGTGACCGAAGCCACTCCATGGCGGGGAGCTGAGGAGGGTGCAGAAATGCCCGGGAAACCAAAGCCCCACACAGGGCCCTGTGCCCCTCAGCAATTATGAAGAGAAAGTTGAGAGGCAAAGGAAGAATGTGATGCTTTGGCTTCCAATCTTGGTAGATTGGGAGGTCAATCCACGGAAGAGATGCCGTCACTTGAGATCTAGAAAATATATAAGTAAAAGGAACAGTCAGAGTAAGCTTTGGGTATGGCAGAGATCGCTCAGTTCTCACTCTGATAGACCAGCCCATCTTGTTACTGCTTTCAGCATTCCTACAACCCTCTTCCCCTGTTGTACCCTCTCCCGCACTTCTTCATCCATAGTCCCATCTTTACTCAACACACTGCCCAGATACTTAAAAGAGTTGACGATCTCCATAGCCTGACCGTTCAGCTTCACCTCACACTCTGTGACTTCACCCCTTTCGAAGACCATAACCTTGCTCTTCACCGAATTTACCTTCAAATTCAGTTTTTCGCACACTGTTCCAAACTCATTTACCAGACCCTGCAACTCCCATTCATTATCACTCATCAGAACTGTATCATCCGCAAACAGCAGTATAGGTAGCTTCCACTCAATTCCCTCCCTTTTCAGTGATACACCAACATCCACTGCTCTTGATAGTATTTCTTTCATGACTCCATCCATATATACAGTAAACAACCACGGGGACATCACACACCCCTGTTTCAAACCAACATTCAGGTCAAAGAACTCTCTCTGCTCACTCTCCACACGTACTGCCGCTACTGTTTTTACAGTATTAATTTAGTTTGTTGTCAGTACCTGAAATAAATCATTCATCAGTTCAAGTTAGTTAATTGAGAGCCCCCTTCTATCCGTGATTATGAGGACCATTACATAAGCTGAATAAAATGGTTGTTTTAATAAAACAAAATCAAAAGATGTAGTTGTATGTATATACTCAGGCCCAATCTCCATTTTTTATTTTTTTTATTTTTTACGAAATATATGAATATTATTATTGAATTCGTTTACACCATGATCACAATCATACCAATCCGAATGTTTCTATTTGTATAAATACTGTACATACTGGCTTGAATAATACTTAATTGATAGGTCGATCTTGCAGTGGCATAATTATTCTATAATTGGTTATTTTACCCACAGTTGAGTTTTTCTTTCGTTGGGTTAGGTAGTTGAGAGAGAGCAGTCAGAGGGAAGGACAAAACAATAAACATATTGTATAACAATAACATATTGTATAACAATAACATATTGTATAACAATAACATATTGTATATCATAAAAGAGAACTACTGAATATGTGTACCAAAGCATACTGTAACATCCTCCAAATAGATTCTCAAACTTCTATAACCACCAGCCTGTCACTTTCTTAAGTAGTGTAACCTGTAATGGTGGGAGTGCTAAACTAAACTGCTGATAAAGAAGAGAATCACAAAGTAGGTCAGTTCTGTATCTGCTCTTTAATTCGTATATACAGTACCGGTATATACTGGAGAATAGCTAAACATACATATTTCTAATCTGGTATTCCTCCAATATCTCGATAACCTGGAAGACACCGACAGTCGCCTGATTGAATAACTGAGTTGTGGTTGTCACATACAAATCTGTATTTTAGTCGTGTTAAAATTATCTCTCTCTCTCTCTCTCTCTCTCTCTCTCTCTCTCTCTCTCTCTCTCTCTCTCTCTCTCTCTCTCTCTCTCTCTCTCTCTCATATATATAACACATATCCGTATATATTAAGGTCAAGACGTTCTCATTTCCGTTCTGTATCCTCTTACATTTCCGCTGGTTTATTAGGTTGTCAGGTTTTCTTAATAACTTTCGGCTCAGATTCAGGCTTACATTTTTCTATAAAATTGTACTATAATACGAAACAACAAAATATCAACTGAATCCATGGATAACAGATTGTACAGTCACACCACAAAATTCTTGATCAGGGTTTTAACAAATGTTGTGCTCAGAGACAACTGCTAATTCGAACATATTAGTGTCTGATCCTGGGTGAATATTGTAATGCAAAAGGAATATTTATTTAATACTTGATCCCTGGAACATGACAGGTCTATGTGTGAGCAATAGTTTATCCCATGGTCAAGGTCTTTGTGATATAACTATAAACATTTAACTAATGAAATTTATATGTACTGTATAACGATTATTCGCTAGATAAATCATTTAAGTTGATGAAATGCTCGACATCAAGATAAGCAATTAGATAAGGGGAAAGTGTGCAATTGTGTAAAGAATTACTGAAGCAAGAGAAGAATATATAGCTCTTTCAGTAGTGTGCAAGTGGTTAAATTAACGTAAGCAACTGTAGAAATAATAATGTATATGTATTTAATATTGGAAGTATTTATTAATATTTAACTTTACTACCTACCAATTTTGTTAGACTGGAGAACGTAATGTTATTAATATACTTTTGTGTGTAGGTATGGTTACTATTTTATGTGTAGGTATGGTTACTATTTTATGTGAATGGCCAAGATAATATAATAGCTTAGTGTGCAGCTTACAGTATGTGGATATTATCAGGAAATTAATACCGGTGAAGCGTGTTTATTGATATTAGTATACAATTTAAATGTGGTTATACTTTATATAATGTATCGGCATGTATACTGTATGTATGCCAGCATAGTAGAGAGTAATAGAATACGTGTGCGTGTGAGAGAAAGGTGAGGGGGAGTGATGATGGTGTAGAACAGCATCAAATGAAAACAGAGACATTGGCCTACACGTTATAAAAAGAATTACGAAAAATGTAGAGTAAAATCTTCCCGAGGAGTCCAATTATATGCAAGGATAAAAACTCTTCCAGTATGTAGATCCACCTTGATCCAGTCTTTGAAGGTTGAAGTTGTTTGTGTTTTGGGTTTAGAGATTGAGTTTTATTGGTCGTTCTCTGAGTCTGAGGCGCTACTGGTTTATTGGGTGAATACCTGCTTAGTGTGTAGGGATGTGAAGGTTTTTATCAAGCCAAGATTATGTGTGTATGTGTAGGTGAGATATTGTGTGTGTTTGTGTGACGTTATCATATAATGTTATACTGAGGGAGCACATCATTCTTCAATTCACAGGATATTGTGTACGCGAGGGAAGTATTTATAGTTAACTTTGTTTTGTATCCAGATCATATCTTACATTTATGATTTATATATCGAGTCTCTCTCTCTCTCTCTCTCTCTCTCTCTCTCTCTCTCTCTCTCTCTCTCTCTCTCTCTCTCTCTCTCTCTCTCTCTCTCTCTCTCTCTCTCTCTCTCTCTCTCTCTCTCTCTCTCTCTCTCTCTCTCTCTCTCTCTCTCTCTCTCTCTCTCTCTCTCTCTCTCTCTCTCTCTCTCAATAGGTCAGACACTGGCCATAAACTTGGCTCTCCAGGGATTGCATGTTGAGACACTAATGTATAGGTTGTCTGAGAGAATACTAATATTTAGTTTATTATTAAGAGAAGGTAGCTATATAGATTGCATATTACTGTCAGAAAGCATACATTGACGTATAGCTATAGAGAGGAATAAACAATAATATTTAACAATAAGAACCTCAATAAAATTACTACAAGCAAACTAATAATTATAATGGTAATACGGGATGTAAACCTCTGTGGCTCAACAGTAGTTCAGGTCTTGTCTTACCCTTCCTATATTGTTTTAGTGTCATAACATGCATTAATATATATTTTAAATTATAGTGAAATATTAATTAAAAGGGTACATTATATAAGTACAAATAGGATTGGCACACCATAATATAAAATAAAAGAATTGAAGGTGAATACTGCACATCAAGACGGTGTATGACCTTACCACCAGTTGCCTTCAGTATTGGTCCTTTACATTATTTAGTACCTTGGCGGATATAGTCAGGTATAGTTGGGACAGAGAAATACACCATAAGAAGATTAATATATAAATTGCAATAGTTACAACATATATACAGTAGAAGATAATGGTAGTAGTGGATATTGGTATGGTGTAGCTTGGTTGGGTTTGTCAAAAGTCCACCTCACACACTCTACCGTTTTTTGGCAGGATTCGAATCTACTAAATATATACTACAACCCAAACTAATTTCAATTATTTTGTCTCTTGAAGTACAGGAACCTGATCACATTACCGGCAAGTTGTATGTTTTATCTAGTGCACTTATCAATTCCATCGCTTAAATGTGTCATACAGAAAACAACTTAGTTACTTAAACATACGCATGTTACATATTATCCCTCACAAGTTAGTAACTATGGTAGTAGCAACAAACAAAACTCGTATATCTGTTCAGTTATGTTTTTATGAAATGTCATATTATCTGGATACGTTTGTACTGTACAATCTTACAACTAAAGTAATATACAAATGTTTTTTTGTTTCGCTCTGTTTTCTAATAACACTCCTAGATGTTGCATAAGATAATTATGTAAATGTAGATTATAAAATAAAACTGGATAGCAGGATATATATATATAATTTTGTTTTAACATTTGTCTTCATATAGCCTACTGTGCATTGTTAGCATTTTTATTTAATCAACTGTGCAAATGGATGTTTTTATTTCATCACACAACATTATAACTGACCAGTCATCTATACAAATATTGCAAATAGTCTGGAAATATAATTCAATATACCACGTTTTACACTAGTTTTAGCGACCAGTATTATACTGTTGTCGGCCACAGTATTGAATACAACTGTGATATTTCACCAGGGTTTATGATTAAGCTAAATGAACAGTTGATATCAAATTAAACATATTTTTGTGACCAAGATGAAATATTATAAAAATACAGTTCTAATAAAAGGTTTCTGTTATATAGAAAATAATTATAATGTTTACTAAAATGTTTAATGACGGTTGCGGTCTTTAAACCCGTATGTATGTATGACTATAACTTAATTAAATAATCAGTTCTTATGTTATGTACAGTTGCGTTCATAACTTTTGGTTTATCATTGTCAATGTTATATGTTGTTTTTTGTCATGTCAAGAGAAGTCAATTATGTTCAAAGTTGTTATGATATGGCATAACATATCATAGCGTTTTTAAAATATTATATCATGCGTCATAATATCATTGTTATACCTGGTTGTATAGCTAATCACAAATTCTACTACTTATTACGAATTATGAATAATTTATTTAACTATACCTTAAATTATCTTATGTTTTACTTACCGGTACCATGAGTTATGTATGGTAGTGTTTACCAGATTTTTGGTCATTTAGTTAGCATAAATAATAATAATGTCTTTATCATATTTGCAGGTCCGAGATTGACCACCAGGAAGGCTACATCACTGAAGGGCGAGTAATGATTGTTTTGTATTTATATTATCATAACTATTTACAGTAACAATACAACAAATGCATTATTACAAATTATGTTTTACACAGTCAGTATACAAGCTTAGAACTATGGAATATAATGTTAGGCGTCGTTACTAGATCTGGTTGCACAAGATTTGCTTTGATTTTGTTAAGCTTCTTCCTGTTCTCATTAGGGGTTACTATCCGTCTGTCTTGGAACCCATTGAAGCAGGTTATTATGGCGGTACAGGTTGTGTCATGGATAGCTAATTATTATCAAAGGACTCCCTAATAATATCCCTTCGTTGGGAATATAAACATTTTTTTTTTAGAAATTGTTAAGTGGACTTTCAAAATTCATTAATCTCCGTCTGTCACTGGCTGTCAATATCGCTTTAGTTTTCTGGAGATGTTTTTCCCCTTTAGGTTTTCATGATATACAGTATGTTTATGTATCCTTGATTAAGTTCCCCTTTAAATTATTAACATTAATACCTAAACTTTCTGGGTTGAAGTGATAGAACACCCACTTTGACAATTCATATGAAAACCTTGATAAAGATAATCAATATAGTTCTGGTTGTAGCTGAAATTATATAAACCCATATTAAGCCCTATTTGCTGAATGAGTAAATATCTCCAACTTCAACACCAATCTGCTGTTCCTCATAATCTATACTGTTTTCACATTATAACTTTCATTCCTACACTCTCAACCTCTACACTTTTTCCAACATATTTTCAACCAAGCGTTTTAGTCCGACATTATTATGCAAAACACCTCGCTAAATCTGCAGTAACAGAAGATATGAAACATGAATTATCCTTTCCAATTCCGGCGTTCACATTTTCTCTAATCCAGATTCTGTGTTACTATATTATTTTATTATATGGATGTGTTTCAATTAGTTTATATGATTATTTATGTTGACAACAGTATAAAACATGCATGCTAATAAATATGTAAAGGTAATTCATGACGAAGATAGAAAATATTAATAAGTAAATATAGGAGAGGGTGAAAACCGTTAAGTAAAAACAAAGACTAGATGATATATCGTATGGTTAATTATAGGTTAAAGTATCATGAATGAAATGAGATGAATAGAAAAGCAGAGAAGATAAATAGCATGACAACATTTATAACGTGAAGTACAGGTAATTGAAAAGGTAGTTCGATACAATCTCAAAATATATTACGGTATTTGACAGTCCGCCCATTTCATCAACACCACTATAAGCTCTAACAACTACACAGAAATACCTACACTCACACGGATGGACTGGAGAACGGAAAAGGATGGCAGAAATATACAAAGAGAAAGTTAGTAGGATGGGAGGAGGATAGAATATGGTAGACAGATAGATGTAGACATATATACTGTATATAGACAGATAGATAGAGGGAAGGAAATAGCATACGATTTCTAGATGTAAGATATCAGACCAACATGTCCATGTGGTCTGTAGGGACCTGGGATCTAGCTTTGGTATATAGCTGGCCAGAAGGAACGAGAGAGAGAGAGAGAGAGAGAGATCAGTGTGTGTGTGGGAAAGGGGGGTGTGGGTTGTCTTGGAAGGATAATCTTAACCCTTTCACGCATTTGTAACGCAGAGGTTGCCAGATTAGCAATAAGAAATAGAGTTATCTCACTCTTATAATTACCTCTCCAAAATTAGTTTTCTGCCCACAGCTAACTCAAAGACAACTGCAGAGGTTGAAGTAACTAAACTAAAGGTTTCTAAATACCCATGATGGTAACAAAGGCTTTAAAGTATCCTCAATAGGCTCAAAATCGCGTCATATGTCGGAGAGGGTTAAGTACTCTGTACTAATATATATTGAGTAAGGGAGAGATGAAGGGAAGGAGAGAGTGATGGGATCTGAAGACAATAATCACAATAACTCAATAAACATAATTTGATGACAGGCATTTATTCATTGTTGTGCTTATTGTTTTATGGTATTGCTTTTTAATTGTATACAGAAAGAAGGGCCTCTGGGAGTCATAACATTGGTGGAACTCAAATATTCCGGCCACAAAGATCGCTACACAAAGCCTTTTCAAAAGTCAATATTTGATGTGACCAAGTGACCGAGTTCCCTCGGTCAGTCTGTTGGTTGGTTAACATAACAACAAACCATCCTTGGTACAATACTGGTACTGTGTCTCGTACTGTCAACTATTTGTCTTACATAGGTTGTAAACCTTTGTTTTAAAGTGGGTAGACGTGCATGTGTCAGTGGACGTGTGTGTGACTGTAATATCCAACAATTCGCCATGTGTGAGAGAGTGTGCAAGAGTGGGTGGACCTGTATGTGTCAGTGGACGTGTGTGGCTGTAATATCCAACAATTCACCATTATACCATCACTGCCACATTACATCATTACATTCCCTGGTCTACATCCTCCCTCCGCCCCACCTAATTCACATGCCTCATTAATAGTCAGATCATGTTACCCCGTCGAACAAAACTATGTCCTGTTGTGGGTTGTAGTGGGATTATAGTAAGTGTTATGCAGTAAATATATAAACTATGTCCTGTTGTGGGTTGTAGTGGGATTATAGTAAGTGTTATGCAGTAAATATATAAACTATGTCCTGTTGTGGGTTGTAGTGGGATTATAGTAAGTGTTATGCAGTAAATATATAAACTATGTCCTGTTGTGGGTTGTAGTGGGATTATAGTAAGTGTTATGCAGTAAATATATAAACTATGTCCTGTTGTGGGTTGTAGTGGGATTATAGTAAGTCTTATGCGTAAATATATAAACTATGTCCTGTTGTGGGTTGTAGTGGGATTATAGTAAGTGTTATGCAGTAAATATATAAACTATGTCCTGTTGTGGGTTGTAGTGGATTATAGTAAGTGTTATGTAGTAAATATATAAGACTATGTCCTGTTGTGGGTTGTAGTGGGATTATAGTAAGTGTTATGCAGTAAATATATAAAACTATGTCCTGTTGTGGGTTGTAGTGGGATTATAGTAAGTGTTATGCAGTAAATATATAAACTATGTCCTGTTGGGGGTTGTAGTGGGATTATAGTAAGTGTTATGCAGTAAATATATAAACTATGTCCTGTTGTGGGTTGTAGTGGGATTATAGTAAGTGTTATGCAGTAAATATATAAACTATGTCCTGTTGTGGGTTGTAGTGGGATTATAGTAAGTGTTATGCAGTAAATATATAAACTATGTCCTGTTGGGGGTTGTAGTGGGATTATAGTAAGTGTTATGCAGTAAATATATAAACTATGTCCTGTTGTGGGTTGTAGTGGGATTATAGTAAGTGTTATGCAGTAAATATATAAACTATGTCCTGTTGTGGGTTGTAGTGGGATTATAGTAAGTGTTATGCAGTAAATATATAAACTATGTCCTGTTGTGGGTTGTAGTGGGATTATAGTAAGTGTTATGCAGTAAATATATAAACTATGTCCTGTTGTGGGTTGTAGTGGGATTATAGTAAGTGTTATGCAGTAAATATATAAACTGTCCTGTTGTGGGTTGTAGTGGGATTATAGTAAGTGTTATGCAGTAAATATATAAACTATGTCCTGTTGTGGGTTGTAGTGGGATTATAGTAAGTGTTATGCAGTAAATATATATAAACTATGTCCTGTTGTGGGTTGTAGTGGGATTATAGTAAGTGTTATGCAGTAAATATATAAACTATGTCCTGTTGTGGGTTAAAACTAAAACTAAAAGCGCATGGAATACAAGACGGTGTGTTGAAATGGATAGAAAATTGGCTCAGCAACAGAAAGCAAAGGGTAGTCATAAACGGTAAGGCATCTAAATGGACCAATGTAAGTAGCGGGGTACCCCAGGGATCGTACTAGGACCAATTCTTTTCTAATTTTACATCAACGACATAGATGAGGGTCTCACCTGCACAATCTCAAAATTTGCTGACGATACAAAAATTGCAAATAGCGTACTCTCAAAAGAACAAGTTGACGATATGCAACACAATCTAGATAAATTGTCATGTGGGCCCAAATTGGCAAATAAGTTTCAATGCGGATAAATGTAAAAGTACTACATGTCGGATACCTAAATGAGAAAGCAAACTATTCGATGAATGGCACTCAGCTTAAGAATGTAAACAGAGAAACTGATCTGGCGAGTAACAATATCGAGTAACCTAAAACCGAGTCAACAATGTTCAGAAGTTGTTAAGAAGGCAAACAAAATAATTGGCTTTATAGGCAGGTCATTTGAGCATAAATCCAAAGATTATCCTTACCCTTTACAATACCTTAGTCCGCCCCCTCTTCTGGAATACTGCGTTCAATCCTGGTGCCCTTATTACCAAAAAGATATAAACAAGCTAGAACGAGTTCAACGTAGAGTTACCAAAATGATACCTAGCCTAAAGAACAAACCATACGAAGAGCGTCTTAGAGAATTAAATCTATTTCCTTTAACCCAGCGCAGATTAAGAGGCGACTTAATTCAAGTGTTCAAAATCATCAAAGGCATCGACAATATGAACTGTAGTAAGTACTTCACTATCGACCAATCTAATTACACGCGGGGAAACGGTTGCAAAATTATTGGTAAATCTTTTAACTCGCACGAATCTAAGCATTTCTTCTTCAATCGAGGTGTCAACTTGTGGAATGGGCTTCCCCGAGACGTTATAGACTGCAGCACCGTTGATTCATTTAAATTCCGCCTAAACAAATATCTCGCATCAAACCCGCGACTGACTGCGTTTGTAAATGAATAACTTTATCCTCCCCTCAGTTACTAACCCATATGTCCCCTACTAACTTCCTAGTCCTGCCACGTTAGTGGCAGGGCAGTAGTTCCCTTTCCAATGTTCCCTTACCCACTCTAAACCACTGTTTGGACACTTGATCCTCAGTGTTTTGGAGGACAAGCAACCTAGAAGGGTCACTAGACCTGTTGTTGCTTGATTTCCTTTGTACTCCTTTGTACTCCTTTGTAGTGGGATTATAGTAAGTGTTATGCAGTAAATATATAAACTATGTCCTGTTGTGGGTTGTAGTGGGATTATAGTAAGTGTTATGCAGTAAATATATAAACTATGTCCTGTTGTGGGTTGTAGTGGGATTATAGTAAGTGTTATGCAGTAATTATGCAGTAAATATATAAACTATGTCCTGTTGTGGGTTGTAGTGGGATTATAGTAAGTGTTTGCAGTAAATATATAAACTATGTCCTGTTGTGGGTTGTAGTGGGATTATAGTAAGTGTTATGCAGTAAATATATAAACTATGTCCTGTTGTGGGTTGTAGTGGGATTATAGTAAGTGTTATGCAGTAAATATATAAACTATGTCCTGTTGTGGGTTGTAGTGGGATTATAGTAAGTGTTATGCAGTAAATATATAAACTATGTCCTGTTGTGGGTTGTAGTGGGATTATAGTAAGTGTTATGCAGTAAATATATAAACTATGTCCTGTTGTGTGTTGAAGTGTGATTATAGTAAGTGTTATGCAGTAAATATATAAACTATGTCCTGTTGTGGGTTGTAGTGGGATTATAGTAAGTGTTATGTAGTAAATATATAAACTATGTCCTGTTGTGGGTTGTAGTGGGATTATAGTAAGTGTTATGCAGTAAATATATAAACTATGTCCTGTTTGTGGGTTGTAGTGGGATTATAGTAAGTGTTATGCAGTAAATATATAAACTATGTCCTGTTGGGGGTTAGTAGTGGGATTATAGTAAGTGTTATGCAGTAAATATATAAACTATGTCCTGTTGTGGGTTTGTAGTGGGATTATAGTAAGTGTTATGCAGTAAATATATAAACTATGTCCTGTTGTGGGTTGTAGTGGGATTATAGTAAGTGTTATGCAGTAAATATATAAACTATGTCCTGTTGGGGGTTGTAGTGGATTATAGTAAGTGTTATGCAGTAAATATATAAACTATGTCCTGTTGTGGGTTGTAGTGGGATTATAGTAAGTGTTATGCAGTAAATATATAAACTATGTCCTGTTGTGGGTTGTAGTGGGATTATAGTAAGTGTTATGCAGTAAATATATAAACTATGTCCTGTGGTGGGTTGTAGTGGGATTATAGTAAGTGTTTATGCAGTAAATATATATAAACTATGTCCTGTTGTGGGTTGTAGTGGGATTATAGTAAGTGTTATGCAGTAAATATATAAACTGTCCTGTTGTGGGTTGTAGTGGGATTATAGTAAGTGTTATGCAGTAAATATAAACTATGTCTGTTGTGGGTTGTAGTGGGATTATAGTAAGTGTTATGCAGTAAATATATAAACTATGTCCTGTTGTGGGTTGTAGTGGGATTATAGTAAGTGTTATGCAGTAAATATATAAACTATGTCCTGTTGTGGGTTAAAACTAAAACTAAAAGCGCATGGAATACAAGACGGTGTGTTGAAATGGATAGAAAATTGGCTCAGCAACAGAAAGCAAAGGGTAGTCATAAACGGTAAGGCATCTAAATGGACCAATGTAAGTAGCGGGGTACCCCAGGGATCGGTACTAGGACCAATTCTCTTTCTAATTTACATCAACGACATAGATGAGGGTCTCACCTGCACAATCTCAAAATTTGCTGACGATACAAAAATTGCAAATAGCGTACTCTCAAAAGAACAAGTTGACGATATGCAACACAATCTAGATAAATTGTCATGTTGGGCCCAAATTTGGCAAATGAGTTTTCAATGCGGATAAATGTAAAGTACCTACATGTCGGATACCTAAATGAGAAAGCAAACTATTCGATGAATGGCACTCAGCTTAATGAATGTAAACAGGAGAAACTGATCTGGGAGTCGAGCCTAACAATATCGAGCTTATACCTAAAACCGAAGCGTCGTCAACACTGATTCAGAAGTTGTTAAGAAGGCCATAACAAAAATAATTGGCTTTTATAGGCAGGTTCCATTTGAGCATAAATCCAAAGAAGTTATCCTAACCCTTTACTAATTTTCTCTTAGTCCGCCCCTCCTTCTTGAATACTGCGTTCAATCCTGGATGCCCTTAATTACCAAAAAGATATAAACAAGTTTTTCTAGGAACGAGTTCAACGTACAAGAGTTTTACCAAATGATAACCATAGCCTAAAGAAACAAGACCATACGAAGAGCGTCTTAGAGAATCGATTTGGATGTGTTGGGGATTAAATCTTATTTCCTTTAACCCAGCGCGAGCATTAAGAGGCGACTTAAATTCAAGTGTGTTCAAAATCATCAAAGAGCATCGATCAATATGAACTGTAGTAAGTACTATTCACTATCGCACCAATACTAATCATACGTACATAGCGCGCAGGGAAACGCGTTGCCAAAATTATTGAGTACATCTTTTAACCCTACGCTACGAATCTCAGAATTTCTTCTTCAAATCGAGCGTTGCCTCAACTTGTGGAATGGGCTCCCCCCCTCCCCCCCCCCACCCCGAGAACGTTATAGACTGCAGCACCGCTTGGATTCATTTAAATTCCGCCTTAGACAAATATAACTCGAACATCAAACCTGCGACTGACTGCCCGTTTTGCGTTGTAAATGAATAACTTTATCCTCCCCTCAGTTAACATAACCCATATGTCCCCTACTAACTTCCTAAGTCTCTGACCACGTTAGTCGGGGCAGGGCAAGTAAGTTCCCTTTCCAATGTTCCCTGTACCACGCTAAACCACTGTTTTGGACACTTGATCCTCAGTGTTTTGGAGGACAAGCAACCTAGAATGGTCACTAGACCTGTTTTGTTGCTTGATTTCCTTTGTACTCCTTTGTTACTCCCTTTTTAGTGGATTATAGTAAGTGTTATGCAGTAAATATATAAAACTATGTCCGGTTGTGGGTTTGTAGTGGGATTATTAGTAAGTGTTATGCCGTAAAATAATAAAACTATGTCCTGTTGT
>CM064480.1:75892741-75953958 GCA_032716605.1 Paralithodes platypus
AGGCATCTACAATGGACCAATGGTAAGATAGCGGGGTACCCAGGGATTTCGGTACTAGGACCAATTCTCTTTCTAATTTTACCATCAACGACATAGTGTGAGGGTCTCACCTGCACAATCTCAAAATTTGATGACGTCCATACAAAAATTGCAAATAGCGTACTCCTCAAAAGAACAAGTGTTTGACGATATGCAACACACTCTAGATAAAATTGTCATGTTGGGGCCCAAAGTTTGGCAAATGAGTTTCAATGCGGCTAAATGTAAAGTACTACATGTCGGATACCTAAATGAGAACGCAAACTATTCGACTGAATGGCACTCGCAGCTTAAGCAATTGTAAACAGAGACAACTGATCTGGGAGAGTACCCATATCGGAGTAAACTAAAACCTCGAGTCAAACAATGTTCAGCAAGTTGTTAAGAAGGCAAACAACAAAATAATTGGCTTTACTAGGCAGGTCATTCTGACGCAATAAATCCAAAGAAGTTATCCTAACCCTTTACAATTCCTTAGAGTCCGCGACCCTCATTCTGGAATACTGCGTTCCATAACTTCCTGGTGCCCTTATACTAACCAAAAAAGATATAAAACAAGCTAGAACGAGTTCAAAACGTTTAGAGTTACCAAAATGATACCTAGCCTAAAGAACAAACCATAACGAAAGAGCGTCTTCGAGAATTAAATCTATTTCCTTTCAAACCCCAGCGCAGAGTAAGAGGCGACTTAATTCAAGTGTTCAAAAATCATCAAAGGCACATCGACAATATGAACTGTAAGTAAGTCATCTTCACTCTCGGACCAAGTTCTAATTACACGCGGGGAAAACGGTTGTGCAAAATTTTGGTAAATCTTTTCTTAAACACGCCACTGAATCTAAGGAATTTCTTCTTCAATCGAGTTGTCAACTTGTGGAATGGGCTTCCCCGAGACGGTTTATAGACTTGGCAGTCACCGTTGATTCAGATGTATAAATTTTAAACCGCCTAGACAAATATCTCGCATCAAACCGCGCCGCTCTGACTCGCGTTTGGTAAATGAATAAACTTTATCCTCCCCTCAGTTACTAACACCATATGTCCCCTACGAACTTCCTAGTCCTGCCACGTTGTGGCAGGGCAGCAGTAGTTCCCTTTCCAATGTTTCCCTTACCCACTCTAAACCACTGTTTTGGGGGGGGACAACTTGATCCTCAGTGTTTTGGAGGACAAGCACCCATAGACGGGTCACTAGACCCTGTTGTGCTTGATTTCACTCCTTTGTACTCCCTTTGTACTCCTTTGTAGTGGGATTATAGTAAGTGGTCTATGAGTAAACTATATCAAAACATATGTCCCGTGTTTGTGGGTTGTAGTGGGATTATATGTAAAGTGTTATGACATATAATATATAAACTAGTGTTCCTGTTGTGGGTTGTTAGTGGGATTATAGAAGTGTTATGCAGTAAGATATATAATACTATGTCCTGATTGTGGGTTTAGTTGGGATTATAGTAAGTGTTTATGCAGTAAATAATTAAACTATGTCCCTGTTTGGGTTGTAGTGGGAGTTATGAAGTGTTATGCGACAGTAAAAATATAATAAACTATGGTCCTGTTGGTGTTGTAGCGGGGATTATAGTAAAGTGTTATGCAGTAAATATATAACAACTATGTCCTGTTGTCGGGTTGTAGTGGGACATTATAGAGTAAGTGTTTTCTATTGCAGTAAAAATATATAAAAACCTGATGGATGCTCTGTTTGTCGGGTTGTCAGTGGGTATTATAGTAAGGTTTTTTTCTGTTTTTGATGCAGTAAATAATATAAACTATGTCCATGTGTGTGGGTTGTAGTTGGGATTATAGTAAGTTGTTTATATGTCAGTTTAAAATAATATAAACTATGTCCTGTTGTAGGGTTGTAGTGGGATTATAGTAAGTGTTATGCAGTAAATATATATAAACTATGTCCTGTTGTGGGTTGGTAGTGGGATTATAGTGAAGTCTTATGCAGTAAATAACTATATAAACTAATTCCTGTTGTGGGTTGTAGGTTGGGATTATTAGTAAGTGTTATGCAGTAAATATATAAACTAATTGTCCTGTTGTGGGTTGTAGTGGGATTATAGTAAGTGTTATGTTAGTAAATTATATAAACTTATGTCCTGTTGTGGGTTGTAGGTGGGGATCTATTGTAAGTGTTATATGGCAGTAAGCATATATCAACTATTGTCCTGATTGCTGGTTGTAGCTGGATTATAGTAAGTTGGTGTATGCAGTACAATATATTTAAACTATGTCCTGTTGGGGGTTGTAGTGGGATTATAGTAAGTTGTTTATGCTAGTTAAAATATATAAACTATCTTCTTGTCCTGTTATTGGGTTTGTAGTGGGATATATAAGTGTTAGTGTTATGCAGTAATATATCTAAAAACTATTGTCCTGTTGTGGGTTGTAGTGGGATTATAGTAAGTGTTATGCAGTAAATATATAAAACTATGTCCTGTTGGGGGTTGTAGTGGGATTCTAGTACAGTGTTATGCAGTAAATATATCAATAAAACTATGTACCGTTGTGGGTTGTAGTGGGATTTATAGTAAGTGTTAATTGCAGTAAATAATATCAAACTATGGTCCTTGGTTCGTGGGTTGTAGATGGGATTATAGTAAGACTGTTTATGCAGTAAATATATAAAAACTATGTTCCTGTTGTGGGTTGTAGGGGGATTCTCGTAAGTGTTATGCATGTAAATGAATTATAAAACTAATGGTCCTGTTGTGGGTTGTAGTCGGAGATTATAGTAAGTGATTATGTCAGTATAATATTAAATCTGTTCCTGTTGTGAGGTTGTTAGTGGGATTATAGTAAGTGTTATGCAGTAAAAAAAATATATTAAACTATGTCCTGTGTTGTGGGTTGTAGTGGGATTATAGTAAGTGGTTTATGCACGTAAATATATAAACTATGGTCCTGTTGTGGGTTGTAGTGGGATTATAGTAAGTTCGTTTAATGCAGTAAAGCTATATCAACTATGTCCCTGGTTGTGGGTTTAAAACTAAAACTAAAAGCGCATGGAATACGCAAGACCCGGGTGTGGTTGAAAATGGGGATTAGGAAAATTGGACTCAGCCCAACAGAAAGCAAAGGGGTAGTCATAAAACGGTAAGGCATCTAAATGGACCAATGTAAGTAGCGGGGTTACCCCAGGGATCGGTACTAGGAGCCAATTTCTCTTTCTAACTTTACAATTCAACGGACCAATAGATTGAGGGGTCTCTACCTGCACAATCTCAAAAAATTTTGGCTGACGACATACAAAAATTGCAAAATAGCGATACTTCTCAAAAGAACAAGTTGACGTATATGCAACACAAATCTAGATAAATTGTTTCATGTGGCGGTGACCCAAATTTGGCAAATGAGTTTCAATGTCGGCAGATAATATGTAAAGTCACTTACATGGTCCGGATTACCTAAAATGATGAAAGCAAACTATTCGATGAATGTGCACTACAGCTTAAGAATGTAAACAGAGAAAACGTGATCTGGGAGTTAACAATATCGAGTAACCTATAAAACCGAGAGTTCAACAATGTAGTCAGAAGTTTTTGTTAAGAAGGCAAAACAAAAAAATAAATTGGCTTTATATAGGCAGGTCATTTGAGCATAAAATCCAAAGAAGTTATCCTAACCCTTTACAATTCTCACTTCAGTTAGGTTCCGCCATCCTTCTCTTGGAATACTGCGTTCAATCCTGGTGCCGCTTATGTACGTCACAAAGATATAAAACAAAGCTTAGAACGAGTTTTTCAACGTAGAGTTACCAAAATGATTACCTAGGTCTAAAGAAACAAAACCATACGAAGAGCGTCGTCCTTGAGAGAATTAAATCTATATTTCCTTTAACCCAGCACGCAGACTTAAGGATGTGCGACTTGAATTCAAGTGTATCAAAACATCATCAAAGGCATGCGACAATATGAACTGTAGTAAGTACTATCACTATCGACCCAATCTACATTAACTACGCGGGGAAACGGTTGCAAAATTATTTTGGTAAATCTTTCTAACTCCGGCACGAATCTAAGAATTTCTTCTTCAATCGAGTTGTCAACGTTTGTGGGAATGGGCTTCCCGAGGACGGTTTTTATCCCGACTGCAGCACCGTGTGATTCATTTAAATTCCGCCTAGACAAATATCTCGCATCAAACCGCAAAACCGCGACTGACTGCGTTTGTAAATGAATAACTTTATCCTCCCCCTTCAGTGTACATAATCCCATATGTCCCCTACTGTAACTTCCTTAGTCCTGCCACGTTTAGTGGCAGGCAGCAGTAGTTCCCTTTCCAATGTTCCCCTTACCCACTCCTAAAAACCCACTGTTTGGACAACTTGATCCTTCAGTGTTTTGGAGGACAAGCAACCTAGAAGGGTCACTAGACCTGTTGTTGCTTGATTTCCGTTGTACGCTTTTGTATCCTTTGTAGTGGGATTATAGTAAGTGTTATGCAGTAAATATATAAACTGGTCCTGTTGTGGGTTGTAGTGGGGAGTATAGTAAGTGTTATGCAGTAAATATATAAACTATGTCCTGTTGTGGGTTGTAGTGGGATTATAGTAAGTGTTATGCAGTAAATATATAAACTATGTCCTGTTGTGGGTTGTAGTGGGATTATAGTAAGTGTTATGCAGTAAATATTAAACTATGTCCTGTTGTGGGTTGTAGTGGATTATAGTAAGTGTTCTGCAGTAAATATATAAACTATGTCCTGTTGGGGGTTGTAGTGGGATTATAGTAAGTGTTATGCAGTAAATATATAAACTATGTCCTGTTTGTGGGTTGTAGTGGGATTATAGTAAGTGTTATGCAGTAAATATATAAACTATGTCCTGTTGTGGGTTGTAGTGGGATTATAGTAAGTGTTATGCAGTAAATATAAACTATGTCCTGTTGGGGGTTGTAGTGGGATTATAGTAAGTGTTATGCAGTAAATATATAAACTATGTCCTGTGTGGGTGTGTAGTGGGATTATAGTAAGTGTTATGCAGTAAATATATAAACTATGTCCTGTTGTGGGTTGTAGTGGGATTATAGTAAGTGTTATGCAGTAAATATATAAACTGTCCTGTTGTGGTTGTAGTGGATTATAGTAAGTGTTATGCCGTAAAATATATAACTATGTCCTGTTGGGGTTGTAGTGGGATTATAGTAAGTGTTATGCAGTAAATATATAAACTATGTCCTGTTGTGGGTTGTAGGGGGATTATAGTAAGGGTTATGCCAGTAAATATATAAACTATGTCCTGTTGTGGGTTTGTAGTGGGATTATAGTAAGTCTTATGCAGTAAATATATAAACTATGTCCTGTTTGGGGGTTGTAGTGGGATTATAGTAAGGGTTATGCAGTAAATATTCAAACTATGTCCTGTTGCGCGTTGTAGTGGGATTATAGTAAGTGGGAGGCAGCAAATATATAAAACTATGTCCTGTTGTGGGTTGTAGTGGGATTATAGTAAGTGTTATGCAGTAAATATATAAACTATGTCCTGTTGTGGGTTGTAGTGGGATTATAGTAAGTGTTATGCAGTAAATATATAAACTATGTCCTGTTGTGGGTTGTAGTGGGATTATAGTAAGTGTTATGCAGTAAATATATAAACTATGTCCTGTTGTGGGTTGTAGTGGGATTATAGTAAGTGTTATGCAGTAAATATATGGTGACTCGAGATTATAGTAATTTTGTTCTCACGTCATTTTGGCCCATATACATATAGTTGATTCGCTTTCTTCTATTCTAACCAAACTCAAGCTAAACTAAACTTACTTTAACCTAACCTTATCTTATCTATAATTCAACATACTTACACGCGCACGTTTGAGCAAATGTACATAACACAATACAAGATATTTAAAAAGCATAATGAATAGTTCCAAAATGCTTGAATGTTATTAGAGGAGATTACGAAGAGGATAAAGTAGATGATGAAGAGGAAAGCTGACGTAATTAATCTAAGATGGAGGGGAGATATAAGACACAGGAATGATGGCAAGAGATAAGTAAGAAGGGAGAGAGACAGATTATGATGAAGTTATTATATGTATTGTTGACGGTGGACTGGTGATAAATACATGTATGTATGTGTATTAAGGGTATTCTATATGGGTGGATGGGTCTTGTTAGCCTTGGTCGGCAACCCAACTAGGGGAGACAACCTTATAAAAATCCGGGTGGATGAGACTCGTCAGCCTTGGTCGGTAACCTTTCTAGGGGAGTAAACCTGATACAAATACGTAGTGCTTACCTAAGTGTAAGGCAGGTTAGTGGATGGACTAGCCGAACACCACTGTAGAAAAATAGTGCTAAAAAGATACGCAGAGGGCCTCCGAGTCGAGTCGGACGGATATTAAATTGAGTGGTCAATCCTGTAAATCCTTCAGTAAACTGGCTCGGGTTGTCCCTCTTACAGGGAATAGGTCCGCTTGGGGGCATTCTGTGTATGGCCACCCTCATTAAGGGGAGTAAGGCGTCCGGCAATAGATAGCTAGATAGATAGATGTGTATTATCCATTGTTTCTTCTAAGACATCTATGATCATCGGTAAAGAGTGAACAACGAACATTGATATATAATATCTTTAGTAGACTTGTATTTCCACTAAATACTCTGGTGTCTGTTCTCCCACACATCACAACTACAGCAGTCACCACACTGGAGTTAAGATAGTAGTCAAGTATTACTTTATTATTCATGACGACCCTCCCCCATGAAACATTTCCAAATTTATGCTTCATGATCACTTATATTAGGTTTACCCTTTACTCCGAAACACAAGCATAATCAATTGACCGTAGCAAAAATAAACAGTTTAAGTTGATATTGCTTTTCATGTTGAATTATTTACTGACTTTAATAAATTCCTCTTAAGCTTCAACACATCGTCGGAAGAAAACAAAATGAAAGAAGTGTTTAGCCTGGGCTTCCCAAGTAATATCCTAAATTGGCGAGCTATAATAGTATTAAGTGTTATGACTTCTCTGACTTCTGACGCGGTAATTCTCATTGATTAGACCAATTATTGTCTTTTATATCGTTAAAGAGCTATCAAGGCCCTTTCATGTTCTAATGTCAGGCCATTTTCACTGGGGCTGTATTGGTATTTTATTTGTATTGATTTTCGATTGCAGTTGGTGTTTTATTGTTTGTTTCAATTGTAGTATTAATTGTATTTGTGTCAAGAGAAACATATCAATGTTTGCATCTAAGTGTGATATAATTGTTTTATATATAAGTTTTGGATGATAGAGGAATGACTATAGATCAGGCAGGGGAAGTGGTGGTGGACAGGAGTGAATGGAGAATGCTTGTGAATAGTTGAGTGAACACGTGGTCATTTGGAGTAGGGTTTGGGCGCAAGTTGGACTAGATAATAGTCCATCAGGCGCCTGGCCCGGGGAGACGATTAATATGAAGGGTGCGCCTGGAAGTGTGGTGGGAGGGCTTGTGGCTTTGGCTCCGCTGCGTGTCTGCCTGCCGAGATCGGAGCCTCTCCGGGTGGTCGGGGGCCGGGGGAGTGCTGGAGCGACCTTGGTGAACCTGGTCTCTGGGTCTTCTCCTGGGTGACCTGGATGTGTGTGAGTTTGTGCTTTTTATCTGTGTTTATTCGTTGTTTTATGTTGTTTTTGTGTTTTCCCTGTTCTTGCTCTGTCTTGAGTCGGCTACCCCCAAAATGGGGATTGGGCCTGAGCATATATATAGATAGATAGATAGATATAACACACCCACGGAAGCATGTATATTTTCTCTCTCTCTCTCTCTCTTTCTCCTCTCTCTCTCGCTCTCGCTCTCGCTCTCGCTCTCGCTCTCGCTCTCGCTCTCGCTCTCGCTCTCTCTCTCTCTCTCTCTCTCTCTCTCTCTCTCTCTCTCTCTCTCTCTCTCTCTCTCTCTCTCTCTCTCTCCTAATCAAGAACACGCACCTGCAGCGGAAGTGTGAAATAATTAAATTAGGTCTCGCTAGCTCCAAGATAAAAGAGATGTTCTTTCTGCTTAACTTACTTAATTCAACATTGCATTAAGTTTAAATATACTGTATATATATCTCATAACATAAACTGATATATCAATTATTATGTTCATGTGTACTTTTGGTGGCTATGAGATCATGTTATAGTATGGTGGGAGGGTATCTGGGTTAACTATGGAATAATATTAGGTATTGTGGTTCAGTACATAAACAACACAACCTTGACTGTTACCACACGAACACCATCCATCACTGCTTGAGGTCACTGGAACCAAAATGTAAATATTATGATAATACTTGCACAACTAAGGTTTATGGGGCCGGAGGGAATTCTGAGAAGGGAGAAGGTATGAACAAGAATTAAGAGCTGGGGAATATTGTGATGGGTATATCAGTAGAATATTGTGATGGGTATATCAGTAGAATATTAAATGCTATGGTATTTTTTATTAAACTGTACTAATTATGCATGTGGTAGCATCGAGAGAGCTAGTTAATACACCTTACTTGATATTATAACCAACGTAATTTCGTGTATATAGTGTCTACATACTGTAAACAGGACATTTAGTTTTATAAGCATTGGTTATATTACTGAGACCCCATGTTGTAAGTTAATATGTTAAAATAATCAACTTCACTACAGTTACTCTTTAGTTTGATACATTGACTACGAGGATTGTCCTGATGAAAATGTTGGTGACACTTTTGTATAATGTCTGTGTACGGTACCCCTAGAAGCCAAAGGTCAGTATCACCCTGCTGTAAGATATACCAATATATTTGTTATAATATCGCAACCAGACCGAGAGAGAGAGAGAGAGAGAGAGAGAGAGAGAGAGAGAGAGAGAGAGAGAGAGAGAGAGAGAGAGAGAGAGAGAGAGAGAGAGAGAGAGAGAGAGAGAGAGAGAGAGAGAGAGAGAGAGAGAGAGAGAGAGAGAGATAGGAGAGAGAGAGAGAGAGAGCGAGAGCGAGAGAGGAGAGAGAGAGAGAGAGAGAGAGAGAGAGAGAGAGAGAGAGAGAGAGAGAGAGAGAGTTATCGAGAGAGAGAGAGAGTTATCGAGAGAGAGAGAGAGTTATCGAGAGAGAGTTATCAGGACTGAGTAAAGGATAGACAAAGTAATACTATATATAACCAGTGAAGGGGGCAATATTACCGAGTGTGATGTTGGACTTGTAAGGTAGAGTGATGAGTTACGGTCGATAACTAACACCAGAGATAATTAATATAGTGAGAACACCTGTGAGGGTAGAGGCTAAGGTCAGAACACCTGGTTGCTGATATATTATAGTGGAATTATGATGGGAGGTAGAATGGTGTTACAGAGGTGATTTAGAGGTATTATATATTCGAGGTTGCATACAAAAAAGGTATCTAGGGATCATATTGTAGGTTTTGTATATATATGAGGTAAATTGTTACGTTATTTGTGTGAGAGACAATTCTAATTATAGCCTTTGACCACAAAAATGCAAATAATTGTTCTTCAGTACTATTTAAAAGATTAATTCGTGTTATTATTGCATTATTACTGTTTACATTCAACTCTGCATTCATAGGTTGTTTTACTTTGACGTGTGATATACATTTTGCTTTCACTTTGCAATTGTATATATTAATTACGTAATTGTGTCTGTTTATAAATTTGAGTGATTATTTGTTTTACTTTGAGTTTTTGGATAAACAACTGAATATTGCATTATATTCACTGTATTGACTTGTTCATTTATTTAGTGATGTAATTATATTTAATTCAGTTTTTGACCGTAAAGACATTAACAAAATTATATTAATCCAGTTCTACTAAAATCAAATATGAAAATAGTCGTGTTCGTGTTTACTTTAACCAGCGCGTATGACCACCAACATGAATATACTTATATTTGTTCATACTCTCCCGGTGGGTTTGTTTACATGGACAATTGTGGTGCCTTGTTGTGTATGACCTGCCTTGTAGCCTACTGGTGGTGGTGGTGGTGTTAGCCTACTGGTGGTGGTGGTGGTGGTGTTAGCCTACTGGTGGTGGTAGTGAGGGGGTGGGGAGTACGTGTTGTTAGGGGCGCAGATTTCCGTTGTTGAAAATAGTAACCCACACTGTTTTGAGTGGTGTATATTTTTTGTCTGGGGGTGAATTTTTTTAAGCTGGTTAATTATATCTCTCTTTCTCTGTCTCTTGTCTCAATCTCGTTTTTGCTCTCTCTCGTTCTCGCTTTTGCTCTCATATTGTTATAACTAACTCGACTTTGTGTATAGTTTCGTTATTCATTCAGTAATTTAATATTTTCAAATTTTGGGATAACCTATTAACTCGTAAACAACTATGCAAAATTAATTGAATAAGGATTTTTCGAGGTAAATTGGCCCCAGTCAAAAACGGCTACAACCAAACCCTTCAAACAAAATTAGATGCAATATCTTAGCCTAACCCAATCTCACATCACACCAATGGCAGTTTAGGATTGTGGCCGTTTGGTTTTGGCTGTTTAGACTTACTTCCGTTTCCAACTCATATTAAAGTAAAATGACGAGAGGTTCAAGATGTTGGCCTTAACCTTAACCAGGGTGATATATGAGGGTGTTATAGTGAGGCCCTGGGTGGTCTGTGAGGCAGGTTATATATTACACTAATGGTACACCCTCTGTCTCACCTTAACCTTAACCAGGGTGATATATGAGGGTGTTATAGTGAGGCCCTGGGTGGTCTGTGAGGCAGGTTATATATTACACTAATGGTACACCCTCTGTCTCACCTTAACCTTAACCAGGGTGTTATAGTGAGGCCCTGGGTGGTCTGTGAGGCAGGTTATATATTACACTAATGGTACACCCTCTGTCTCACCTTAACCTTAACCAGGGTGATATATGAGGGTGTTATAGTGAGGCCCTGGGTGGTCTGTGAGGCAGGTTATATATTACACTAATGGTACACCCTCTGTCTCACCTTAACCTTAACCAGGGTGATATATGAGGGTGTTATAGTGAGGCCCTGGGTGGTCTGTGAGGCAGGTTATATATTACACTAATGGTACACCCTCTGTCTCACCTTAACCTTAACCAGGGTGATATATGAGGGTGTTATAGTGAGGCCCTGGGTGGTCTGTGAAGCAGGTTATATATTACACTAATGGTAGACCCTCTGTCTCACCTTAACCTTAACCAGGGTGATATATGAGGGTGTTATAGTGAGGCCCTGGGTGGTCTGTGAAGCAGGTTATATATTACACTAATGGTAGACCCTCTGTCTCACCTTAACCTTAACCAGGGTGATATATGAGGGTGTTATAGTGAGGCCCTGGGTGGTCTGTGAGGCAGGTTATATATATATATATATATATCACACTAATGGTACACCCACTGTCTCACCTTAACCTTAACCAGGGTGATACATGAGGGTGTTATAGTGAGGCCCTGGGTGGTCTGTGAGGCAGGTTATACATATATATGTGTATATATATAGCACACTAATGGTACACCCACTGTCTCACCTTAACCTTAACCAGGGTGATACATGAGGGTGTTATAGTGAGGCCCTGGGTGGTCTGTGAGGCAGGTTATATATATATATATATATATGTATATATATAGCACACTAATGGTACACCCACTGTCTCACCTTAACCTTAACCAGGGTGATACATGAGGGTGTTATAGGTTAAAGGTTAAGTTTTAATTATTGTACTACATTTTTATATTAATGTATTATGAAAGTGCTGACCTTCCGTTCGTAGACAGAAAACAATAATAATTAAAGGATTACACGAATTTTAGTTTTATCATTAACTGATCAGACACATTGATGGATGACCTAGTTTTGTCAATACAAGCAAGGCGCTTTAATTAAGCCATACATGTATATAATATGCGTATAAAGTAATATAGTATATTTATTCAACTGGAAAAACTACATTTGATGTTGTGACAGCTGGCGTTGGTAGTTCATGTTTCAATAACCCACCCTCTAATTCGGGTGAATTTAATATTTTGTTAGTTGCCCAATAATAATTCAGGAGTTGAATAATTGCTAAAAGTGTTTGTTACTCCGACGTAGTAGTTAATGAAGTTGTATAGTAGTAGGCCTAGTAGTAACTACTCAGTCTATGATTTATAGATCAGTACGAAAACCTTCACCTTCCCTACCAATACTAATACGTTTTGAACTCATTGGGGTTGTGCAAGCATCCCTCCCCAGAAAACAACCTAAATTATTAAACAAATTACCTCAGATTATGGAGGCGATTTATTCGTGGCAACCCTCTCTGGATAAAGCTGTCTGGCAATAGCTAGATAGGCCTAGTGTTAAACCCTCTGATACACGAGTGTGCACTCGTATATTATCGGTTTATCAAAGAACCTGGAAGAAGAAACCAATGTTGTAATGGAGAATATAGTCAAAGGAATGTGGGAAGCAGCTTGGGTGTCAAAGATATAGGCTACACTTATATTAGTAGTACGGTAGTCTGCGTGCGCGCTTCTCCACACATCGACAATTTTCATTACTGGTAATCATAGCAATGTTTACATAGGTAGAAGATCATCAAGTATTATGTTAAGTTTTGAAGGTTAAATTGGATTAAGAAATATTATTAGTTAAGTTTTATTTTATATTTGTTTTATCTTGTAGGCTCAAGTCACGGGAGCACTTATAGAGGCGAATTAATTCGTCACTGTATCTGCCTTAACAAACTGCTAAGTAAAGTTATTTATCTGCTAATATCAAGAGTACATAGTCATAGGTCAACTACCATATTACTATTAGAACCGTACATCCTAATGCACATATGTGTAGTATACATAACAATGCCCAATATTCTCGTGTTTCAACGCAGGTGATTACTTACTGCCTTCGTGGTGTAATGCATAAGGTGTTGATATTCGGTGTGAGCGTCCTGGGTTCGAATCCACGGACTGCCACATGTGTTTGTAATATTTCATTAATCGATTTTAGGAGTAGAGTTGGTTGTTGGATAGAACATAATAATTGATATTGGTTCAGGAGTAATTTATCGAGAGGCCTTCCCTAATGGTTAAGGCCCCATTAATTGCTCTTTCCATTCACATATGCATAGCCTACGTGAGTTGCAGTTGGGATGTGTGTACATGCTTAGATTGATATGCAGGATTCGAAGTTGCATAATAAATCGTAGGCAGTGTCCACCATTCTTTAACTGCCTTCGTGGTGTAATGCATAAGGTGTTGATATTCGGTGTGAGCGTCCTGGGTTCGAATCCACGGACTGCCACATGTGTTTGTAAAATTTCATTAATCGATTTTAGGAGTAGAGTTGGCTGTTGGATAGAACATAATAATTGATATTGGTTCAGGAGTAATTTATCGAGAGGCCTTCCCTAGTAGTGGTTAAGGCCCCATTAATTGCTCTTTCCATTCACATATGCATAGCCTACGTGAGTTGCAGTTGGGATGTGTGTACATGCTTAGATTGATATGCAGGATTCGAAGTTGCATAATAAATCGTAGGCAGTGTCCACCATTCTTTAACTGCCTTCGTGGTGTAATGCATAAGGTGTTGATATTCAGTGTGAGCATCCTGGGTTCGAATCCACGGACTGCCACATGTGTTTGTAATATTTCATTAATCGATTTTAGAAGTAGAGTTGGTTGTTGGATAGAACATAATAATATGGTGGCGAATTTGGTTTTGTTGACGTTAGTTATAATAATTGTAAGGCATACTATCCCTCCTGAATGTATTCTATATAGTCCTTCCCACACTAATCCTGTAGGCCTACGTCATGTTGCCCAGGACCGGCCCTCTATGGGTATCTATTGTGGGGCGCCGTTATGTTGAGGTGGATGAGGGAGGAAGGGGGAGAGAGGGCGGGGCACACACGGCACGCGCCTGGTAGTATTTGGCAACTCAGATTGTATAAGCGGTTCACAAACTTGAAAACATAATTATTTAAAACCAATATATGATGCATATTAGATCTCATTTAATACGTTTTACCCGCAGTTTTCATGTTAAAGAATCATTACAAACCTTGATAAGGCATGGAAAAATCAGGAACTGAAGTTGCGCACCACAGATGTTGATCGTCTCTGCGCATGTTTGACAGGACGCTCAGTCTTGAACGCCGCGGTATAGTGGACACGTGTTTGTATAAATTGAAGTGCTAACAAGCATTATTACGGTGAGGACTTCATGTCGCTGGTGCAATACAGGATGTGAGGATGCAGGAAAATGTAAGCCAGCAGTTGTGAAAGAGGTAGGGGAGAGCTGGAAGTCAATAATACATAATATTCACATCAACTCATGCTTCTCATAACGTTAGACTGGTCAGCTGATCCTGGCTGCATTATTTGGACTTTAAATCACGTTGCTGCTGATATAAGTAGTAGCCCAGAACCAGAGTGTTTTAGTGTATAATGTAGAGTATTATACGTTGGTTATATTATATATTGGTATTATATATGGTTAAATCAAGATACAGCCGGTATGTTATTGCTGGCTTAATAATCTGATTTAGCTGTTAGTAACCCTTCTCCCTCCCGTACCGGGTACTTTATTGATGGTTTAAATTAGAGTATAACTTTATTTTAATACCTCATTTTTTGTTGATATATTTGAAGATAAATATGGAATCTATATGCTCTAAAGATCATATGAAAATATGTTTTAACCCTCGGCAAAACCTAATAACAAAAGTATGGTACTAAAATGTAATTTTCGTAACAAGGTTGTCAATACGGTACTTTCCTGTTATAAACATACAATACAAGCTGAATATTGCATAGTAAACACCGTAGACTTCATCGACCTTTCTTTCGCCTTCGTATTATCGACAGCCAATTTATTGTTTTGTTTTTTTACTAAGGGATTAGTATCCAACCAGCGGGGATGTGGGGGCAGCAGCCCCCAACCATAATACTAGGTTAGGCTAATGTCTTTTCAAATCATAGCCCTCCCCACTATCGGGGGGCGTCTCAATCAACATCAATCGAAAATGGGGAAAATAGGTTTTTCCGAGATGTCTAATTAATGATAAACACTATGTGCAAATGAAAAAATAAAAATATAAACACACTGGGAAAAATCGTTATTTTCCATGGTTTAGTTTGTTTTTGGTCTTGTAAACCCAAACTTCACAGGCAGGTCAATTGCCCGAATTCCGAGTTTATTGTCGTGTGGGGAAATCTGTCCCCAAGGTTTATGTCGTGTTTTCCCGGTTAGAAGTTTTCGAGCCTTAAAGTTATTGCACAGAACATCACATGCTAGACTTTGTTCACAACCAAAACGTTTTGTACATGAATTACTGTTCCCATGTTTACGTTTATTATAATGATCTCTCGAAAGGATATTCATTAATCCGCTTTGAATCACTTTATTTTTACGGAGCACGATATGACCAATCCTATTTAGGAAATACTGGCAGTCAATTTCTTATCCTACCATTGTACACTCCAAGACACAAATCGTAACCCAATATGAAACATCGAATACCACATAGGCTACGAACATTCGGAATCTAAATATTAGATATCAAATCATTTAGATGATTTAGAGCCTGTTAAGCTAATATTTAAAAGTGATTCCCGGACTAACTATACTTATCTTTGCATATAATAAGGCGTCTTGATAGCGTAATGTATAGTTTGAGGAATTTCGGTGTGAGTATCCTAGGTTCGAGTCCTTGGAGTACCACATGTAGGCCTATTCATTACTTTCATTGATTTCATTAGTTAGGTTTATTTGTGAATTAATTGGTGGGTTGGTGAAAACATATATGAATGTATATACTCCTAAACTATGTTTTATACTCAAAAGAAATATTATGGTAACAATATGTCGGGTTATATATAATGATCTGAGGTTGAAGGGATTAACAAATATGTTTGAACTTTAACATTGCGGAATCTCCCATATTAATACATTGAAAATAATGTTAACTTGCAAAACTTGGGTGGTACGGTAACAAGTTGTGTTTCATAAATCAATGTTAGGCTACCGGTAATTACTATATGTAGTTTACACCCAATTTGAAGTGGGCAAATCTTTTCCCACGTATTTAAGATTACTTATTGTATATCTCCAGCTACAAACAGAAGCATTTCCTTAACCTGAATATTAATGCTAAGTTTATGATTGTTAAGTGGTAAGTAAAAGTAAAAGGGTATCAATAACTCAAAGACAGAAACACTCCAGATAATTTTACTTGTAGCCTACTAACCTATTACATCATCCAAGCTAATAGTAGAATAATGTTTAAGCTATATGATGATGCCCGACCACGGAAAACAAATTATAAATAATGGAATTGTGTTTGGTTAAATAAGTGTGAGCGTGTGTTTGTATTTCTCTGGTGTTAATCCTGGGTTGCGTGGGTCTTAACTTTAAGCCGTGTTGTTTGTTAGGTTTAGTGTTAATATTTTGGCGGGGGGCGCTGAGAAAGAGGAGCTATACTTTGGTAGAGAGGGAAACTGAAGCTATATATAATTTATAGTGCAGTGAATATGTGTATATATTTATAGTGCAGTGAATATGTGTATATATTTCATTATAATACCTTATTATTGATGTACTGATCCATGTATGATTTTTCCATTAATCATATTAGTAGCAATCGAATAGTATAATTGAGGAATTATAAGTATATATGTATTGTATTACTGTAAGAGCACAGCTGTAGTTCCATGTTAGTATAGTAACCCACAGGTAGTGTTAACATTTACTGTACAGTTGAGGTCATTAATGCTGATACAGTATTAGCATTTGAATTGATGAACTGAACACCCGAACAATATATCAGATACAGAATAAATAAGGAGATTCAATTCACACCAAGATAGATTCGAAATATTATAGATAGCATGTTTGACTGCGACTGTACAGTATAGGCCTATATGTGATATAATTATACTGTATACTGTTCCATATTAGCCTTCAATGGGTACGGTACTGGAAACAACACAATAATATTTACTCAGATAGGCCTAGGGTCATATTTGTGTCTAGCCAACAATTGAAAAATACTGACTAGAACCAATTGTGAATAATTATGTAAGTTACCTTAGTTAATATTTACCACTCTTTATAACTATTTAATATTTACCACTCTTTATAACTATTTAATATTTACCACTCGTTATAACTATTTAATATTTACCACTCTTTATAACTATTTAATATTTACCACTCTTTATAACTATTTAATATTTACCACTCTTTATAACTATTTAATATTTACCACTCTTTATAACTATTTGTGTTACTTTCAGGTGTATTGTGGCAACACTGACAGCTGGGACTGTGGTGAGTGTTGACTTCTCAATGTATGACTATATCATTGTTGTGGTAAATAGGCTAATTGTCCACAGCGGGAGAGGGAGGCAGAGTGGAGTATTGAGAGTATAGCCGAGGAAGTGTATGGAGTAGTGCCAGGCAGAAAGACTAGTAATATAATGACTTAATGTTTGCAGTGAATGTTTGTGTACGGTACCATAAGACCGAAGTACTTTAAGAGTGATTCTTTTACCAATTATGGGGGAATGTATCGGTCCGTTAGTTCATAACCCTGTATATTGTTAAATAACCTATGAATAACAAGCACCGGCGGCAAAATTGTAATTTAACACCGGTATCAAAATTGTACCATGATCAAACATAGGCTACCGCATTATGATACACTATTAGTTTAAGCCACGGGGGTTTATCAAGATCGTCCATAATATTAAGACAATCTTTCCTGATCCAAAGGGTAGCTGAGAACTTTACCCATCATGATAATCTAGTAAAGTGTAGCGAATTCTCAAACTCCGAAGCAATCCGCCGAAACAAGAGATTTTCCTTTACTGAGTAATGGTATCGGTAATAAAAGAATGCATGATAAATGAGGCCATTTGTGTAGTGACCACCCAAGAACTAGCGTGACTGTGATTGGTGGCTGTCCAACTTACAATTGCCAACATTTATCTGGCAATTTATCGGTAAGCCTCAAAGTTATGGCTGCTTAATGCCACCTGGGGTCTGAAGGTTTGGGAGAAGGATTGGCTTCCTTTAACCTGTCCTGTATTAGGCCAAATGGGATGTAGCTGCAGTAATTGGAGTATGAATATTATTAACCTCATTAAGCGACCTAACAAAATGGTGTGTTGTAAATCTAACTTGTATGACACACACACACACACACACACACACAGACACAGACACAGACACACACACACACACACACACACACACACACACACACACACACACACACACACACACACACACACACACACACACACACACACACACACACACACACACACACAGACTCTCTCTCTCTCTCTCTCTCTCTCTCTCTCTCTCTCTCTCTCTCTCTCTCTCTCTCTCCTCTCTCTCTCTCTCTCTCTCTCTCTCTCTCTCTCTCTCTCTCTCTCTCTCTCTCTCTCTCTCTCTCTCTCTCTCTCTCTCTCTCTCTCTCTCTCTCTCTCTCTCTCTCTCTCTCTCTCTCTCTCTCTCTCTCTCTCTCTCTCTCTCTCTCTCTCTCTCTCTCTCTCTCTCTCTCTCTCTCTCTCTCTCTCCGTACACCAATCAAGAGAGCAGATTAAACATTGATAATATTTACAGAGTAACAATTATGTGAGGGTCCAGGTTAATATGGTACGGAATGTTGGCAAGATCAAGGACAGATTGCTCTTTACGGTTTGGTCCGGTCCTTGCAACATACGAGAGTGTGTGTGTGTTTGAAAAGCTAATATTATCGAAGTGTGAATAGTAAACACTAAAATGACAAACCGACAAAGGGAGGGGAATCATGGGAGGAACTTGGATATACTGTATGGTCGTTGATCCCACAGTATTTCCCTCACAGTCAGATATATATAATTAAGCAGAACATACATACATACGTAACATTTTAAGACTGAGTGTTCCACACATAAGTGCAGTTTCAGTCTCTTGTCCTAATGGCGGCGTTCCAGGCAACCCTGTTAAGGGCTGCTTCACTTGTCAAGTTCTTGGATTTGAGATCGGCGCGTATATTCCGATCCCAGGTCTTCCTCGGTCCACCCCTTGGTGCAGCTCCCTCCACAATCACAGACCTGCATTTTTTCACCCAATTTTGTTCATCCATTCTCTCCACATGTCCATACCATCCCAGTCTACTTGTACGCATCACCTCGCTAATACTCTTTATACCTAAACGTCTCCTCAGCTCAACATTTGTTATTCTATCCTGTAGCCTGGCCCCACACATCCATCTCACCATTCTCATCTCATTACGCTCCATTCTGTTGACATCCTCTACTTTAACGGCCCATGTTTCTGAGGCATACATCATTGCACTTCTAACACATGAGGCATACACCTTTCCCTTCAGGGGAGAGGCATTCTTTTCATGGTCAGGATTGGCATCAATTCTCTGAACTTCCCCCAGCCACACCTAATTCTAGCAACAGTGGCAGCCTCGGCCCCACCACCGGCAGAGATGGTATCTCCTAGGTAACAAAACTTGTTCACCAGCTCCAAAGACTCATTTCCAAAATTTACAGCCACAGGATCATCACTTAACACAAGCTCGCCTTTGCACACTACGCACTCAAATTTCTCTATTTCTGACTTATCCTTCGGCAGGGGCCCCTTTATTCTACTACAGCGCTTACTCCCATGGTGTACCCAACATCGACAGATGCTACATTGAATTGAGTTAACGCCCACTCCCTTTCCACACACTGCACATGGGTATGCACCGCTCTTTTCCACATTGCCTAGTCTCAAACTACAATGCATAACCTTGGTTTTGTTAATATTGACTCTTAAACCCTTGCTCGCCATGCCCTCTCTCCACTCTCTGAATTTGGCCTCAGCATCCTGCATACTGTCAGCTATTAGGACTAAATCGTCTGCATAAAACAGTTCCAACGGGAGTCCGCCTCTAAAAACTCTAGACAGCGCCTCCAAGACCATAAAGAGGAGGGGGCTTAACACTGAACCCTGATGGACTCCAACACGGACTGCGAACTCATCACTCAGTACACCCTTCACCCTCACCGAACTTCGCGAATCCTCATACATCTTCATTATCACACGCACCAGCCACTCTTCCACACCAAGTTTCCTCATAGCCCACTGTACAACATCTCTAGGTACCCTATCAAAGGCCTTCTCCAGGTCCACAAACACAAAGTAAAGGTCCCTGCCTTTTAGACAACAAATGTCTATCGTCCAATAAGCCAAACTAATTATCTTGTAAGAGAGGGTAAAGCGAAAGTTAGTAAAAAGCAGAGGAGGAGGAGACGAAGGTTTAGATTTTACCAGGAAACTAAAACCAGGTAAAAACTGGAGTTGGACAAGAAACGAGAGAAGTTGTGGGAGATGGGAGGGAGAAACGAGGAATTGGGAGTTGAGAGCAAGGAGTTATATAATTGGTTGTTGTTATTCCTCAAGCTGCCTGGCAGAACAGCCCCAAGGCCCCGAGCAAGGCCAAGGCCATAACTGAGCGCCCCCACAGAACCCTCCCTGCCGACCACAATAAAGCCTGGGTAACCGAAGCCACTCCATGGCGGGGAGCTCAGGAGGGTGCGGAAACGCCCGGGAAACCAAAGCCCCACCCAGGGCCCTGTGCCCCTCAGCAATTATGAAGAGAAAGTTGAGGGGCAAAGGAAAAATGTGACACTTTAGCTTCCAATCTGGCAATAGGTAGCGCCAACGAACTTGACAATAATCTTGATCCCTGACCTCTAACTCAAAAGGACCTAGAACAAACTGGCTGTAAATATCCATACCTATGTCCTGGTGGACTCTTTCCAAATGATAGAAACGGCAGTCCGATTGCTTTCATTCATTTCGAGTTATAAGAAGTTAAGGGATCAAGATTATTGTCAAGTTCGTTGGCGCTACCTATAGTACCGTATATGGAACACTGATTACAAATACTATACTGAAGAAACTAACATCGAACATGGAGCTGGAAAGATATTTGGAAACAGAAAAGCATGGTAGCTTTAGTGTTAAGCTGAGAATACAAATAATTATAAGAGAAAAATACTGTATATGTTTTTAAAATGACATTGTGAATATAGGACAAACCTATAACATATAAAACTAGCAGTATATAAATATACTGAAATAATAATAGATACATATTAAAGTACAACCCTCTTCCATACTCATTAAAGAAGCCAGTTAGGACAAAAGAAGCATCAATGTACGGTAATAATATTATGTTCTTGTATATCTAGAAGAGAGAGAGAGAGAGAATATTGCATGAACGTGGCTATGAATTTTGCGCTATATTTTGTGACAGAAAAGGAAATCATGATGCCTTCATTCACACATAGTAAAAATACGCATTTCTTAAAACAAAAGTACAGAACAGAAAGGATGGAGTGAGGAAGTACATGAACGAAGGCGGTGCTGGTTGGGGGGAAGGGGCGTCGACTGACTGGGGACAGAGGTGCATGGGGGCGGTTCGTTCGTGGCCACCCCTTCGGGGATCACGGCGTCAGGCAATAGATAGATAGATGTAAATAATCGCACACATTCCTATGTATCCCTTGGGTCTTTAATAAAGTAGGGCACATAATATCAACAGTGTAATATCTAGAACATTACAGTAGCTGTTAACTGTTGAACAAACAAGTCGTCACTCATAATGTCAAACTTTTTATTAGTCGATGTCAAGATTAATTGTCACACGGTCTAGTTTGTGACACTGATAAATACAGACAGCACTTATGTACTCTAGTTCTGCACATGTCAATAAGGTAATAATGGAAAACACACACACACACACACACACACACACACACACACACACACACACACACACACACACACACACACACACACACACACACACTCTCTCTCTCCTTTCTTTTCTCATCAGTTTTTCTCACAATTAAAGCCGCTGTTTCTCCAGCAATAAAACCTTGTAATGAAAACTTGGCACAGCTTCAAGTAGTTTTATTGACATTACTTTGAGCCACCCCTCCAATCTGTTCCAACGTGTTCATTAGTATGTTCTGTATATATGTGGATACTGTATCTTTATCTAACAGAGTTATACATTGTTTTAGCTCCCTCATCCTCTACTTTATCTTGTAATATATATATAGCCTATATACTGTATATATATAGGACCTACCGTATATAATATATATATATATATATATTATATATATATATTATATATATATATATATAATATATATATATATATTATATATACTGTATATATAACAGTATATATATATTTTTTTTTTTTTTTTTTTTTTTTCTATATTCCAACTTACTTCCTCTCGGGCATAGGCTGAGAGCCTTAACATTCACCGCTTTACAATGAACAGTGAAGCCCGTGAGGTCTTGTTACAGTCTAGGGAGTGAGACATGTGAAGCACGTAGAGTACAACGAGCACCTGCCATCTTGCCTTCACATGAGGCACGGTGCTCACTCATGGCCCGAAACGACCCCATCTCTGAAGCCACCTCGTTCCCTTGTTTCACTGTCTCACCCCCTACACTCGGACTCTCACACTTACACACACAACGCCACCTGTTGAGCAGATAACTCACCAGGCATTGAACCCCTATAGCATATTTTGAATATGGGAATATTCATACAGTGCTATTTAATCAGGGAACAATGAGGGTATTTTATTGACGTTTCGGTGGGCTTGTGGTAATGCACTGATACCAGGTACAGCACAAATTCCATCCCAATAATATCTTCCCTTTGATACATCGGGATTTGAACCCGGGACCTTTGGATTACCAGGCCAGTGGCAAGACCACTCCACCACATATATATATATATATATATATATATATATATATATATATATATATATATATTATATATATATTATATGTTTATAAGTATACTGGAGAGCAAATCTTAAAGATTCGTTCAATTCCATGAAGCGTTCTCTCTCCTTTCAATTCATTTATTCCCTCACGTTTCTCTCCCTTCCACATAATCTGTCTATATATCTACCTTTTTGTCTGTCTATCCTATATATCTTCCTTATTTGCCTTCCATGTATTATTCCCCTCACGTCTCCCTCTCTCTCCCTACCACCATGTTAACCTTGGTTAATTATAATATATAAATGTTCAGTATGACCATCTTTGTCCTCCATACCATCCTTAATGGTATGTTTGCACCTTCTCCCCTCTCTGTCGATTTAATGCAGCTATTTATTCTTGATTATATGGCATATTATTGTCTCGTTGCTTATATATATATATTATTTATCTCTCTCCTTACCCTCCCTGCCCCTCTCTCACTACCACCAGCCAGAGTAACCAGTCAATTTGGTGCTATGTTACATACTTAAGAAGGAATATAAACACTATGTAAGAAGGAGCACTTTAAACAAACAGACAGACAAACATATAGAGGTAGACTAACCAACAACAATAAACAAAGCAAGATGGACATGAACGTCTCGTAAACTGGTTCTCAAATTGTCATGGTTTTGGACGGTGTAGTTTGTGTTTATTTCAGCAGAATGGCCGGGGGAGCGCTGAGAGGAAATACCTGCTGGGGATCTGTAGCAAAGGTCAACAAGGGTATGGTAGCTTGGATATAACTGTACCGGTAGTAGAACATAACACTGGTATAATTATGTTTGGACAATGTGTTAATCACAAATACTGCATATATGTTGTGAAGTAAGTGCAATTAAAATAACTTGTACCGGTACATTGCAAACAATGAATAATGTATGTTTTGAGTAACTGCAATAATAATATGGGTATTGAAACAAATCTGTCGCACACGCAGAACAGTCACGTACATTTATATATAAAGCAGTTTAATTTTTGCAAGCTAGATCAGGGAAAAATATGACGCACACTTTACGATATTTTCCCTCTAATGTGAGCCAATGTACGAACACAACATGTTTATATGGGAGCAGGATTACTGTTAAAATGAAAAACACGGTATTGTATTCTATTTTTGTGACAACACTGTAATTACAGAGCTGATGTGATGAGTTGGTATAGTTCTGTTGTCATGGTATTATGGTTGTTTTAGTGACACGTGTTATCTTTTGTTACCATATTTTGTTATGTTCATCAGCGTTGTTGCTCATTATTGTTACATCTCTGTATTGTGTGTTACCAGTGTTGTCATTTTACGTATATGTGTTGTCCATGAAACAGTTGTGTAATGTTTATTTGAATGTATGTAAAGTATCGTCGGACGTGAGCTGAACAGGTGGTAGTGGTTTTGTGTAAAGGAGGAGGGGGGGATGTAGAAGGGAAGACACTTAGGAAAATTATCTACCAAATTCCAAACCAAAAAATGTAACACAATTAATCATCTGAAAATCCCTCCAGATACTGTACATGGGCAATAGGAAAAGGATCAGGAAGAGAAACGCAACATAATCAGGAAGCGGAACCCTAGAGAATGTTAACTATGGGAAATGAGTAACATGATAAATGGTTGGGTTTGTGTCACAAAAGTTGGAGAGTTGTGGAGGCCATCCAATATCCCTCTACTTGTTAGTTTATACCATAGACTATGGTTTATACAGACAATAAATATCCAGGTTGTCAGTTACCGGTACAGTAGAGGGCTTTAAAGCTCTAGGATTTTAGGTCATTGGCCATTTCACCTTATCTTCCGTTCGCCTGTAAGCCTTATCAACCACACCGAGGTTGTCTTACCCCTCGTTCTAAGTTGGTTTAGATTGGGTTTATAGTTAAATTAGGCTTAATTAATTTAGTTTCGGGTTTTGGCTATATTAAATATGGTTAGATTTACTTAAGGTTTTATGTTAGTTTAGATTGAACAATCGGCTATGGGTGTAGCTGAAGTGGTTGTGAGCGAGAAGACCTTAAGATGTATACTGTACTGCGGCGTAAATTAACTTTCTGGGACAAGTTTACTGAGAGATTGCTATTGTTTGTTGAGGGTTTTTGAACTATTTTGGTCGTATGTATAGTATACAATCTTGCAACAGTTAATAAAACCTTGGTGAACGAAATCTCTAAAAATATTGTTCCGTTTGGAAGCGTTTGTTATTTGTTACGTAAAATTCGGTATTTGGAAAATCAACACAATTTTAACTGCCTCAGAACATACCGTAGTAGTTCATAATTGCTGTTAGTGCATACCGCTGGAATAACTTTTCAGTGTACGATCCATTTACTGGCATAATCTAGGAAAGTTGTGTATACTATAGCTTTGTGTTGGTCAGATTACGAGATACCTTTCTTAGAATATGATAAGGTGTTTTTTCAGCATAGATTTCTCTGATAGTTTTAACTTCAGCGTTTATGATTGTAGATTGTTCATTAATGTCTTTAATTGTGATTAGCTGGTTATATTCCTGCATTTACTATTTATTTTATGTCTAGTTGTGGGACCTTAAAATGCACAGTTCAATATGTTTGTGAACTTTTATAACCAAGGATCAGATTCCTTCTTCTATGACCCCTCTTGCTCCCCTACTGTACATCCTTTCTCTCTCCTCCTTTCCAATTACCCTCCTTCCGTCCTCCTTTCTTTACTACTTTACCATTCATCATCCTGGTCTATTATTTCTGCGCCATGTTTCCTTTCCTCCCCTCCCCTCCTCTCTCTCTCTCTCTCTCTCTCTCTCTCTCTCTCTCTCTCTCGCTCTCTCTCTGTCCATCGTTCACAACATATTCCTGTCAGTGTCTCCCCCTTGCTGCCTCCATCAGGGACAGTAACTTCATAACCTTTCTGTTCTTCCCTCACTTTCTCCATTTCTCTTGGTTGAGTGCGTTCACTCTCCTGACACACATACACGCGCGCGCGCGCTCACACACACACGCACACGCACACACACACACACACACACACACACACACACACACACACACACACACACACACACACACACACACACACTCACTCACTCACTCACTCACAGTAATTACCTTGTATACCTGGTCACTATATGTGGTGAACCATTAACCACACAGTAATGCCAACAGCACCAAAGACTGTCACCCCGGAAAATCATAACCAGAGACATACTTAAACAGTTTATTTACATGTTAACTTCTATTAACTTGCTCATAGTTAAAATAGGACTTCAGAGGCTATCAACTCCACTGGATTATTAAGCCAGCACATTGCAACTCAAGAATTTCGTCAAGACTGGAGCCTCTTTTCGAGAACTTCAGTCCCTTGAACTTGCTCATTCATGTGCACTGTAGTATAGTATCACTGACTGTACACATGCAATACTTACTGGAATAGTACAACAGAATATCATATACCTAAACAAAGATTTACTATCCATGATTCAACTTAATGGCAATATATACCGGTATCCGTCAATTTGTTATTAATTAAAATGTAAAACTTGCAAACTAAACAAACCAAAATTGGGACAAGGACAATATAAAGTCAAATTAAATTATCAAAATCGCTATGTGGAACAACGCTTACTAAAATGAAAATGATTAAATAAATAAAAGAACACAATCCACCACATAGGGTGTACATTACTACATGAGCAAGTTAATCTGTTTCCCAAGCAAACTAATCGCACATTAAGAGTGTAGTTATTGTGGTAATAGAAGACATTGGGTGAAACAGTTGTTTTAATGTTTCGCAGTTTAAATTAGGGTTAAGGCTAATTGTTCTCTTTAATCTCGATAGATCAGGAAGATGGACTTGTTGCCCATGGTGGTGGTGGTGGTGGTGGTGGTGGTGGTGATTATGGTAGTGGTGCTATATATCGTGGTGGTGGTGATGGTTGTGGTAATGGTGGTGGTGGTGGTGATGGTGGTGGTAATGGTGGTGGTGGTGGTAATGGTGGTGGTGGTGGTGATGGTGGTGGTAATGGTGGTGGTGGTGGTGATGGTGGTGGTAATGGTGGTGGTGGTGGTGATGGTTGTGGTAATGGTGGTGGTGGTTATAATGATGTGATACACTAGATATTGGTGATTATATATTTTCAAGACAACCACACACACTCATATTCCTTACGTTCACATTCACACGCACTTACGTACTCACACGCACACACATGCTCACACATGCTCATCTTTTATTTATGTCTCTGAAGCACCTGCAGACGACACACAAATCTCCAGAAGCGACACATCAAATAAACAAGCACGACCCTCGGGTCTTGTGAGAGCTGCTGGAAGCTGTTGGAGGAAAGGAAGAGGAAAAGGAATGATCGTGAAATAAATAAATAGAATAACAAATGTTGAGCTGAGGAGACGATTAGGTATAAAGAGTATTAGCGAGGTGATGCGTACAAGTAGACTGGGATGGTATGGACATGTGGAGAGAATGGATGAACAAAATTGGGTGAAAAAATGCAGGTCTGTGATTGTGGAGGGAGCTGCACCAAGGGGTGGACCGAGGAAGACCTGGGATCGGACTATACGCGCCGATCTCAAATCCAAGAACTTGACAAGTGAAGCAGCCCTTAACAGGGTTGCCTGGAACGCCGCCATTAGGACAAGAGACTGAAACTGCACTTATGTGTGGAACACTCAGTCTTAAAATTATTTGTATGTATGTATGTATGTAAATAGTTGGACTGTTAGTATTAGGAAGGTAGAAATAATAAACATTTTAACAGAAAAGTAGTGCAAAGGATGATAGGTTAATTTGTCTTAAAGGAAACATAATGATGTGTTGTCAAAGGCGATGAAAAAACAATGTAGTAATGAATGGAAATTTATCGGAAAATGAAGGCAAGTTAGGAATGTAGAGAATACAAGTAAGTTGTAGGAATATGGTGAGAGCAGGAATTTGTATATATAATTACAGTATGTGTCTTGGGAAAATATTAGATGAGATAATATTTTGACCAAATTGTATAGAGGGTTTTTTCCTAAGGACATTATTAAAAGCAATGTGTAGATGCAAAATACAAACATATATAAATTATCAAATACAAATATAGATAGATCTTGTTTACTGAAAGTGAGTGTAGTAAACCCACTAACCTAACCTAACCTAATTGTGTTTGGACCAAGTGTTCATGGTTGGTCACTTTTAAACCTTTGAGAACGGTCACTATATTATTAAGCTTAGGAAAGATGGGTATTATAACTACCTCCATTAACTGCTTCAGTATCATAACCCCTCATTATTTTTCACATGGGTAAAACTGGCCGATTATATATTATACTCAGAAAAGACGTTGTTGAAGTTTATGATAAGAAAAGTGTATTAATGATCAGCTAGTAATATAGCCTACTGTGGGTTAAAGGATAATCTTGAATCATCTTTACTAATATTTAAGGATACAAATTTGACCGACCTAAATTGTTCTGTACCTAAATGTTTTCCCGACTCAGCAGGTGGTGTTATTCAGTCTGGAGAGGAACACATTCTCACCGGTTTTACATCGTTCAGTATTTATTGGAATTTTCTTTCTGTTGGATTTGAGTTGGTAGCATATACACTGCCAATATGTTGTTTATGGAGGGAAGAGGATTTACTTGAATCTGGCATATGTTTGCAGCGAAATGTGTTTGTGGTATAGATGTTTTATTTCATTCCGGGGAGTGTTTACGGTGTCTTTATATGTATGTGTGCATATACAGTATATGTGAGTGTATGTGTGCTGTAAAATCAGTTTATGTTTTCTCTATTGATCTATAAGTATCTATCCCTTTATTTCCCTCCCTACCATACACACTACCATCCTCCTCCTACCATAACAACAACGTAGTTACCACCACACACATAAATAATGCAACTCTATTTGATTATTCAATATCATTAACTTTGGGGGAGGGGGGGGGTGACTAAAGGTAATTATATTGCTGCAAGGTTTGCTCCTATCATTTCCAAATTACAATTTCCTTTAATACTTGTATATGAATGTAATCGTTTACCAGATGTTTACGTTTTTATAATTATAGTCTGATAGCCTAACCCTGGAAAGTTAAAAGGACGTTGCCGGTACAGAAGTGGTTAAACTACTGAGACCATTCTTAATAGTGACTACATTGTTAAACAATAGATAGAATAGATCGATGAACAGCCTGATGTTGTATTTAATTAGGAGGAATATGATGTTACCACTGCATGAACGACCGGTTATTATCAAGGCCAATTAAGGTTTAATGAGTAATTAACATCTGAACCACAGATCACTTGGCTCAGGCAAGGAGGTTATTAACAAAAGTTTTATATTACGGAGATATTTAGATTCCGTATGGGGATTATACAGTATTTATATCAATAGCCCAACCCTTAAATCGCCACAAAAATGTAACAAAACACTGATAATGACATCACTAATTAATACAGACCACCTGCTGCCATGACCAATAATAATATTTTAACAACTGTTGCTATATAAAAGATTACCTCAGATAATGATTAATTAAACCTTTGTTGATCCCTTCCTGGGATGATTATTTGGCTAGGATCATTACAATATAGGAATCAGGTAATTGGATGGGATTAGGAATGCTCAATAAAATATGATCGATGAATTAATTAACTTTACTGAAGGATTAGTAATTTCTTAACTTTATAGTGGCATTTAACCCGTTCTTTCAACTGACATTATCGCTACCGTCAGACGATTGTACTAAGCTTTGGATAGCTCTGTAAGCTCGTAAGCTCTGTAAGCTCTGTAGCTCGGTGTTCCTCCTGTTGTTCTCAAAAACTGTGCTTCCGTGCTGACTCCCTGCCTAGGCAAACTCTTTCGTCTCTGTCTATCCTCTAACGTCTTCCCTTCATGCTGGAAGTTTGCTCACATTCAACCTGTCCCAAAGAAGGGTGACCGCTCTCAACCCTCCAACTATCGTCCAATTGCTCTTATCTCTTGTCTTTCTAAAGTTTTTGAAACTATTCTTGCTTCCAAATTTCTTAAGCATTTCTCTTCTCATAATCTGCTCTCAGATCGCCAGTATGGCTTCCTTAAGGGTCGCTCTACTGGTGATCTTCTTTCATATCTTACTAACTCTTGGTCATCCTCCTTTCGGGACTTCGGTGAGACTTTTTCTATTGCACTAGACATATCGAAAGCCTTCGATAGAGTCTGGCATAAATCTTTAATTTCTAAACTACCCTCCTTCGGTTTCTATCCCTCCATCTGTGCCTTTGTCTCTAATTTCCTTTCCGGCCGTTCCATAGCTGCGGTTGTGGACGGCCATTGTTCACTTCCTCACCCTATAAACTCCGGTGTTCCTCAGGGCTCTGTCCTATCTCCTATTCTCTTTCTAATTTTTATAAATGATCTCCTTAACTGTACCTTAATTCCCATCCATTCATACGCAGACGATTCAACCTTACACTACTCCATTAGTTTTTCAGAACGCCCCAGCCAGCAATCCCTCAACGACAAACGTAATGAAGCCATAGAACTCTTAAATTCTGATCTAAATACTATTTCCAATTGGGGCAGAGAAAACCTTGTTAACTTTAATGCTTCCAAAACCCAATTTCTCCATCTATCTACCCGTCAGGATCTCCCAGCGGACTATCCCTTATTCTTCAACAATACAAAAATCAACCCTTCATCTTCTCTCAATATTCTTGGTGTCTCTTTTTCTTCTGCTCTCATTTGGAAGGACCATATTACCAGTCTTGCTAAGGCAGCCTCCCAGAAGCTGGGTGTGCTCAACCGCCTTAGGGGGTTCTTTTCCCCTACACAGCTTCTTGCTCTGTACAGGGGCATAGTGCGCCCTTGTATTGAGTATTGTTCACATGTGTGGGGAGGTTCCTCTCACACCGCTCTCCTAGATAAAGTTGAAAGGAAGGCCTTTCGTATCATTAACTCCCGTCCACTCACCAACTCTCTGCAATCTCTCTCTCTCCGCCGCAATGTTGCATCTCTCTCGCTATTCTATCGCTACTATAATAATCAGTGTTCCTCAGAGCTATCCCAGTGCATACCACCTCCTTTACATAGGGCACGTGGTACCCGTCTTGGAACTCAATCCCACCCCTACTCTGTGCAACTCTCCAACCCAAGAGTGAAACGTTACTCTCAAACTTTCTTCTACTCAACATCTGAGCTCTGGAACTCTCTCCCAGAATCAGTCTTTCCCTCTTTCTATGACTTAAATTGCTTCAAACTCCGTGTGTCCAGGCATTTTGGCTCGAACTTCCCTTGATTTTGGCCCTGTCACTCTTTCAACTATGGGGGAGGCACTCGTTATAGGCAGTTATGCCTTTTGCCTCCCTCAATCACATAGAAAAAAAAAAAAAAAAATATCATGTTTGTATTAATTACAAACCAAAATCAGAAATAATAATACAACACATACACAATCACACTTTATAATATCCACATTTTAGACGACTACATTTGTGTTAATATTATAAAAGTAAATTGATTGTAATGTGAATCTAGGCTATACAATCATTAACGTAATTTACCATAAAGGACCGACTACTTTTCGTTAACTTCAATACATATTAATGTTACACACTTAAAACAAGTGTATATGTCCCTGAGGAGACTTTTCACATTATGATCTTGTCTCTTGACCGACTTAAAAGTTGGTCTTGGTCCCCACGACCTCAAGGGACTCATTATGGTGGAAGAATTTACAATGTTGCCTCGTAAAATAATAAAGTTTACCCTTCCCCTCACCTCCCTTCACCTCCAGCATTCCTCTCGCCCGATTTCTTTAACCTCATTTGCTTTCTTTCTCCTGTCTATTGTTTTTGTAATCCCTCGTTTGTTTCTACCTTGTTCCTTCCCTTTCCTCACTATAAAACAAAAAAATAATATTTACTTCCTTTCTCTCCCTTGTGTTATTTGCTATCTTTCCCTAGCTTTCTTTATCTTCCCATACTCTTCATAGAATTCTTCATCTTTCGCCTTTCTCATTTGTTCCCTTGTTCATCCCTCATCTCCCATGCTGTTCAACCTCGTTCAAGGCTTCCCAAGGCTTCCCTCCATCTTTAATCTTCCTTCACTCTTTCCTTTCTCCTACATGTCTCTCTTCCTATTCTCTCCTTCCTTCATTCCTCCTTATTTCTTCTTATTTTGTTATATTTTCTCGTTCTACTGCTCCTGAATTTAAAAGATATTCTTCATATAGACGGATTAGTGTGTGTGTGTGTGTACAGAGATAATTATTCTCATTTTAAATATTTAATATCAAGATCCTGCTAATTTATGAACAGTTCTTCCCTCATTTTCCGACACAGTAATGTAATTAAGGTGAACAATGCTTTTACGTTTTTATCTCGCTAGGCTTGGACCAGGTGAGACAATCCAATTATCTCACCTGTTCACAAAATCTAGAATTCGGAGGAAATTATGATAACGTATATAAAGTTTATAATTTTGTCTCTATAATAAGAAACTGCAGTACTTTTAAACAATACATTTAATTGTTTCATAATTAATCCTTCATTTATATTTATACCGTCACAAATTATCTTCCCACATTGTCACATAACTACTATACATTCAGAGTTATTTACTCTTAATATCTTTAATTCATTCAATCAGACGACACAATTATTTTTTTTTTTTATCTAGCTGTTAACATCATGCCGATATGGGTTAATTTACTACAGCCGTGTGTGTGTGTGCGCGCGCGCCAGGAGGCAGTAAGACGTCTATACCTGTATTAAACCTTTTTCTTTCTGTTTGTTGAATCGTACATTAAGTTTATGTAAAGTTAACGTTTAATAGAAGAGGTTGAGTTAGGTTAAGTTAAAAATAGAAGTTAAAGTATATACCGGTATACTAGATGTGGAGTAATCAAACTCAATAGTACTTAATTTATGTTCAGACTGTTTGTTAATAAACCTGTCGTTTGGTGGATTAAATATTTGAGTCTTATGATAATATTTAGTTAGTTAAACTCTCTTAAAATATAATTTCATTTCCTTTGCTAAACTACATTATATTTGTCTCCAAAGCCATTCTTTGCACTAGCTCTCTCTCTCTCTCTCTGTCTCCCATTCTGCCCTCCACCCACTCTCTCTCTCTCTCTCTCCCATTCTGCCCTCCACCCACTCTCTCTTTTCTCCAGCCCCCCATAACCCTGATTGCCTCTATTAATCCAGTACAGTGCCATTCCCTGCCTCACATCTTGTCCTGGCACCTACCGGTACTGTATATATTCTCTACTAACTTGTATGTAATATATGATATTTGTCTGTGTCATACAACAATTAATTAAACTGTCATTTATTGCTACAGTTTTGTTATCCTTTTTACGTGTACACAATAATTGCAGTGTATTGTCAATCAAAGGGCAATTGTAGTTACTGCCACAGAAGCATAATCTTCCTAAGTGATTGTTTATGTTATTAATAACGTGTTTGAAATACAGTTTGCGTATTTTGTGAACATATATTACTTTAGGATTTGGATGTGGGCAAGGAAGGAATCTTTAAGAAGTCAATTATTAAAGCAGTGTTTCCTTAAGCCCTAACACACAAGAGATCATTCATATGTTAATATATCTCGATAATTGTATAGGCCTTTTGTATGACATAATGATATATTGTAAGTTATCATAATATAAAGAATAGCTGATCAAAATGTTAACTAAGGACTATTGTAACTTTGGGAACGACGGTTATTCAACTCTTCCCCTCCCCCCCCCCCCCCCTCTCTCTCTCTCTCTCTCTCTCTCTCTCTCTCTCTCTCTCTCTCTCTCTCTCTCTCTCTCTCTCTCTCTCTCTCTCTCTCTCTCTCTCTCTCTCTCTCTCTCTCTCTCTCTCTCTCTCTCTCCCTCCTCTCTCTCTCTCTCTCTCTCTCTCTCTCTCTCTCTCTCTCTCTCTCTCTCTCTCTCTCTCTCTCTCTCTCTCTCTCTCTCTCTCTCTCTCTCTCTCTCCACTTCTCAACCCCTTGTAAACTTGTTATCTACTTATCAACCATCCTCTTCCAACCACTTGCCCTCCTACTTATCTTCACTTAGTCCACTTACATCAACTCACCATCCACTTTACTCGATCACCTCTCAAACCCATGGTTACTAACGATTTCTCCTGAGCTTAAATAAATCTAATACAAACTGGGTATTATACGCAAGGTAGAATAAAACTCCTTTACTACGATATAGGCATGCTCTTAAGTTAAATGATAACGTGTAATGTAATCCAAAATGTAATACAAAATATCATTGTACCGAACTAAAGGAATGTTTGAACCTCTCACACTTTTTCCGTCCCTTCCTTTCCACATCTCCATTCTTCTCCTTTCCACTCAGTCAGACGGCTTTCATTCACTAACCTTTTTACAAACCAACCAATTCGCCACCATACATTCTATCTCGAGATCCTTTAGTATTTATGCAAAGCAGACTCGAGGATTTCTAGTTCTACCCTCTATCATTCAGCTCAACATCTTTCTCCACTCACATCCTCCTGTTCACTTACTCCTTTATACCCAACACAGTAATCCTCCTCTAACTTATTATTCAATAATGGACTTTCAGAACCATTTCCAGCTTTAAAGAATATCCCCTTTAATTATATAATGTGGCTGGTATGAGATGGTAACTAGTGTGATAATTGGGTGCTGGTGAAATAATCAAGGTTTCTGAGAGACTAATGTCTGGCTGATGGTCTGGTTAATTAGGGAAGGATCATGGAAGTGGAACATTATATTAGAATAATGTGGAATCAACACATACATATATTCAGTGTCAGTGGCAATAATATACGCTGGTGTACAAGGCAACACTGGTTAGAAATGGGTGTATAATAGTCACCAGCAACCTATCACAATATATATATATATATTAATAATAATGTTTTTTTTTCACAGAACCATGTGTGACCATCGATACACAAGTACACTCCAGAAGTACCAGCTGAAAACTACGACCAACAACGTCACTAAAGTCACCAACCACTGCTGGTATTTGATGGATTGGTATTATAGTGACAGTGATAGTAGCTATAAGTAATATTTACCTGTATCGGTAGTACCCTAGTGTGTTCTGTAGAGGGATAGTAGGTGTATGGGATATTTACTTGTACCTTAGTGTGTTCTGTAGAGGGATAGTAGATGTATGGGATATTTACCTGTAGTACCCTAGTGTGTTCTGTAGAGGGATAGTAGGTGTATGGAATATTTACCTGTAGTACCATAGTGTGTTCTGTAGAGGGATAGTAGGTGTATGGGATATTGTCTTGTACCATAGTGTGTTCTGTAGAGGGATAGTAGGTGTATGGGATATTTACCTGTAGTACCATAGTGTGTTCTGTAGAGGGATAGTAGGTGTATGGGATATTGTCTTGTACCATAGTGTGTTCTGTAGAGGGATAGTAGGTGTATGGGATATTTACCTGTAGTACCATAGTGTGTTCTGTAGAGGGATAGTAGGTGTATGGGATATTTACCTGTAGTACCATAGTGTGTTCTGTAGAGGGATAGTAGGTGTATGGGATATTGTCTTGTACCTTAGTGTGTTCTGTAGAGGGATAGTAGGTGTATGGGATATTTACCTGTAGTACCATAGTGTGTTCTGTAGAGGGATAGTAGGTGTATGGAATATTTACCTGTAGTACCATAGTGTGTTCTGTAGAGGGATAGTAGGTGTATGGAATATTTACCTGTAGTACCATAGTGTGTTCTGTAGAGGGATAGTAGGTGTATGGGATATTGTCTTGTACCATAGTGTGTTCTGTAGAGGGATAGTAGGTGTATGGGATATTGTCTTGCAGTACCATAGTGTATTCTGTAGAGGGATAGTAGGTGTATGGGATATTTACCTGTAGTACCATAGTGTGTTCTGTAGAGGGATAGTAGGTGTATGGGATATTGTCTTGTAGTACCATAGTGTGTTCTGTAGAGGGATAGTAGGTGTATGGGATATTGACTTGTAGTACCATAGTGTGTTCTGTAGAGGGATAGTAGGTGTATGGGATATTGACTTGTAGTACTGTAGTGTGTTCTGTAGAGGGATAGTAGGTGTATGGGATATTGTCTTGTAGTACCCTAGTGTGTTCTGTAATTTGAGACAGAAGCTTAACCAACAGACAGTTTCTGGGAAGTAAGAAGATTCCAGATGATTGTAAAATAACATGAATGTTAATATTAGGTACCGGTAAGGTCTGATAGTCAATATTAAGATCATGTTAAGTATTTGAAAGTACTTCATGACAGTACAGATTATAAGACACATATCATATTAGAAAAGTTCTTGTAACTAACTCATGACCGGTAATATATTACTATAGTAAACATATATAATGATATATAATAATGTACTATACAAACAAATCCAGTTTGGGCAGCTTCTAGGATAGCTGTAAGATCAGGTAATGTGTGGCAAATATTTAATGGTATGTTAATTATTGTACAGTATAGGATTAGGTAGACTTTATACTAATAAGTAACTTGTTATTGACAATATTATAGTATAATTATAAGAACCATCCTTGTATAGTAACTCAAACTCATGATTCTAGCATTTGGTACATGATTCTAGGGAAGCTATAAGACCAGGCGAGGTATAATGTTTCCAATTCTCCAAACCCTATCGTAATAACCCACAACTTTCACAGATGGTGTTACCCAAGAGCTTCCCTGTGTGAGTCTACCAAGACCAGAAGTAACCCTAGTGAGGTGTTATTGAACCACCATAACAATAATGACCCGGACTCAGTCACTAACCTACAACAACAAAAACAACAAAGGTATTTAGTTTATTTATTTTGTCTTTGTGTTTATACATACAAAATAGAGGAATGGTTTTGACAAGTGAGGCAGCTCTTAACAGGGTTGCCTGGAACGGAACGCCGCCATTAGGACGTGAGACCGGAACCGCGCTTTGTGTGGAATACTCGGTCTTTAAATTTGTTTATGTATCATGACTACTGTATGTATGTATAAAACATAGAGGCAGGAACAACACATTGAGTGTTAACATACCATACTACAAGACCCTAATTGCTGTTTTCATCTATGAAAACATTGTGATAATTATATTTAAATTCTTGTTGATTCTAGGTGTGTATGTATATGTGGTGTGAGATTAGACCAGGGAACAAGTGAAAGCTTAAGCTGAATTTGTTTATGTTGAAGTACTGTTTGACGTATCGTTGCATTACAGATAGTTTATTAAGTGTAGCTATATTAGCAAGGGCAAAGGGAAAACAACATTTACTTCAGTGTTGCTGGGTACAAAGTGTGTTTTATATTGTGTTGTGATTGTTGGCTACATTACTTATTATTGATCAAGTTGACGATGTATGGGATGGAGCTGTATTGATACCTTTGAGTTCTCGCTCGAATAGGAACGAAAATGTGTTGTTGAGTCTCTTTGCTCGTCTGGGGGGGAGGGGATCGGATGTTGGTTAGGAGCTGTTCTCCAAATTTCTGGATGAGGTTGATGTTCGTGGTGGCTAGTGATTCTAGACCCAAAGTGAATATTGCCTTGTGATAATGTGGGTATGCGGGACCAAGGATGATCTTGCATGATCTCTTATGTACTTTATGTGCGTGCGTGCGTGCGTGCCCCTTTTTCAACTAAAATACAATTTGACACAGTCACTGGAACCCTGAAAGCCCGAGACAACAATGAAGAGATGTGAGCACTGCTGGTGTGTGATATTACAGTCACGGACAAGGAGGAATGTTGTTATTAACACTCGTCACCTCTCACCCTTTATATATTACATTCCTTACTATTATTGGCAACAAGAGACTCACAGCATGTCTGGCAAATGTTATTCAAGTGATACAGGAGAAGTTTGTAAACTAAAGGGAAATACCGTTAGCTTGATTTGAAGTTTGTTTATACTAGTAGTAAACGTGAACCATAAACGTTACAGAACACATACTGTATGTACAGGCAAGGACATACATACATATTATATGTATTAGTGCATAATTCAGTATACTGTACACATATTCAAGCACACGAATATATAAATACTGAAACACATATACTGTATACACACACACACACACACACATACACAGAACAATCTTATCGGCACATACACACACACACAACATTTGTATGTATCCCCCTTCACCATATACAACCCCTTCCTTAACACACACACACACACACACACATTCTGTAGTTCCACTATTGCAGACCTATTCCGGGAACATATCACACCCAAGATGGCTGGAAGAAAAATATACTATGGCAGGTTGTTGTTTTGAGAGAGTAAGTGTGTGTGAGAGTGCTGGTGTGGTAGTGAATAAATGTGAGTGTGTTGGAGAGTGATTAGGACAGCGAAAACAAGAGTATTATAGAGATCAACATTTCCTGACCGTTTACACATGCATATTGTAAACATGATATTTTGTATACATTAATCCATTTGCCTTTTGTTAATTTAAGTTTCATTGTACTAGAGGTCCTGTATGACTGTGTATTGTATATATATATATATATATATATATATATATATATATATATATATATACTGTATATATATATATATATATATATATATATATATATATTATATATATATATATATATATATATATATATATATATATATATATATATATACCGGTATATATATATATATATATATATATATATATATATATATATATATATATATATATATATATATATCACACACACACACACACACACACACACACACACACACACACACACACGTAGCCTAGTAGGTAGAGCTCTCGTCTCACACACGAGGGGTCGGGGGTTCAATCCCCGGCCGGGCGGAGACAAATTGGGCTTGTCTCCTTTCATGTGTTAGCCTCAGTTCACCTAGCTGTAAATAGGTACCTGGAATAAGTGGACGACGTTGTGACGTCCCATCTTGGGTTGGCAAAAAATGGTACAAGGCGAGATGGGTATCATATGGTTCACCTAAGCTGATGGCTACCTAAGCCTTCGGGCGAGACGGTACCGTCTATAGTGAGAATGGTACCATGCAGATCCACCCTAAGCCTTCGTTTCCGATGTCGCCAATTGGCTAAATACAGACTACACACACATCCACAGTCATTCCAACAGTACATAAAACACTTAACATGCATTTCACGCAATACATTCCCAGTTAAGGAGGCGCGATAATAATGAGCTTAGCTCGCATTGCGTGGATTCCCCTTGACGAACAAGTAACTGAGTAACACACACACACACACACACACACACACACACACACACACACACACACACACACACACACACACACACACACCTATCTCTCTCTCTCTTTGGTACAAAAATTGGCTAGGCAAGATAACAAAGGGCACGGCAGATAAAAGGTCCTGTGAGAACACCAACACCTGGACCTCACTGTTGTTATAACTACCTGAGAGAGAGAGAGAGATAAGAGAGAGAGCGAGAGCGCGCGCGCGCGAGCCAAACGTCAGCGAGCCAAACATCATGCAGGAAGGGGAACAAATAATTAGAGCTTCAGCAAGACAAAGCGGCCTTTAATCAGGCTGAGTAAATACAGTAACAAATACAACAGGTCGAGAGCACTTTATGACGAAATGGCCCGAAGCGAGAGGACCATGTACACAACGGTGACACGAACTTGTATATAAATAGATAGTAGATATAATATGTGGGAAACAATTGAACAGTGTTATGAAGTACCTCTATTATACTCTCTCTCTCTCTCTCTCTCTCTCTCTCTCTCTCTCTCTCTCTCAGAGTACCTCTATTATACTCTCTCTCTCTCTCTCTCTCTCTCTCTCTCTCTCTCTCTCTCTCTCTCTCTCTCTCTCTCTCTCTCAGTTATTCCACATGGGGTAGGACAAAAGTTGTTAAGGCCTGTCAGAAATATATGTCTACTTTTTACTGGACCTCTCTCTTTGCTCGAAGGTGCAAGACTCCAAGTGGTTCTGCAAAAGTGGAGTTTGGTTTTTACTCTTTCTGTCTGGCATACTAGCATTATATATTTGTTTATAGTAATCCTAATAACCTCCCTATATTTAAACTTACAAATGGCTACATATATCACTGACATAGACATTCACAGTGACTATAAACTTCCATCCCACTAAGATGCACCCACCGAAACCAACTACAAATATATAAAATATATAATGTCGGTGGAAATAAATGACCGTACTCTGACTAGTAATGTGGACCATTACGAGCTACGAGGGTGCTACCAGATGATGTGGGGCTGTGGGGGAGGAGAGGTGTGGTGGTGGGGCAGTGAGGGTGATTGAAGGGGAGGGGGGGGGGGGGGGGGAGTGGTGGTGGTGTTACTGTGAGGGTGATGGAGGAACATCGTTTTCTGTAAAGGTTGGTACTTTGGGAGATTGGTTCTAGGCTTTTATTGTTTTATCTCTTATACCACATCTCTCTCCTTGTCTCATTACTCTTTCCTTTTATTCCAAGACCCTTGCCCCCTTCCCTGACTGAGGTCAGTAGGATTTGTTGTATCAGCCAAGGTCAGTTTGTCGACCACTTAGGATAAGATAGATAGCCCTTAACAGGGTTGCCTGGAACACCGCCATTAGGACAAGAGACTGAAACTGCACTTATGTGTGGAACACTCAGTCTTAAAATTTGATGTATGTATAATATGTACCGGTATGTATTATCTGGTGTGGACGTGAATGTCTGAGGTGGTTGACTAAGTTCTTTCTCCCCGGAGCCTCACAACTGTCGTCATAAATTTTTCCTCATCCAGTACCGGTATTGTATTGTGATTGGTCATTCTAACCAGAGGCCTTTCTTGGTCCAGTCCTCTTGGTATTGATCGTGTATTACTTTATCTGTGTTTAATAATAGTAATAAGAATAATTATCGGTTTATTGTTCATTGCAGCCCTGAGGCTGAAAATCTACAGAGTTGTTCTTAAACCTAGGTACAGCTCAATACTCATTCTACCTTAACTACGAGGTCTTGTGCGACCTTTGTCAACCGTGAGGTGCCTGGCTTCCCACCAAGTACATACACAGCTGCACTTTGTATTTGGTGAAAAGATGTGTAGGCTAACACAGGCTGAAGCGGGTGCCCAACCCCGAAAGGGGTTGAAATAGGGGAGCTATCCCCCCGCCAAAGGCGGCTTTCTAGGGCCTTTCCTAGCTGATGCAGAGAGGATTGGGTTCTAGTCATGTGGTGATGGGCTGGTCTATCAGAGTGAGAACTGAGCGATCTCTGCCATACCCATAGCTTACTCTGACAGTTCCTTTTACTTATATATTTTCTAGATCTCAAGTGACGGCGTCTCTTCCATGGATTGACCTCCCAATCTACCAAGATTGGAAGCCAAAGCGTCACATTTTTCCTTTGCCCCTCAACATTCTCTTCATAATTGCTGAGGGGCACAGGGCCCTGGGTGGGGCTTTGGTTTCCCAGGCGTTTCCGCACCCTCCTTAGCTCCCAGCCATGTAGTGGCTTCGGTCACCCAGGCTTTATTGTGGTCGGCAGGGAGGGTTCTGTGGGGGCGCTCGGTTATGGCCTTGGCCTTGCTCGGGGACTTGGGGCTGTTCGGCCAGGCAGCTTGGGGAACAACAACAACAACAACAACACAGGCTGATAGCAGCTTGGTTAGGGAGGAACCACGACACAATTCTCTCCGTCGCTATGGCCGAAGAAACCTTTAGGATTCCGGTAGATTCGAACCCTTGCGCCCGCAGTCAGCGCGAGACCACTGTATAGCGTTTTAGACCATAGGACCATAGCGACCCAGTGTGTGTGTGTGTAAAACTATGAGGGTAATAACATTACACCCTGGCTCCAAGAAATAAAATAAGGTAAGCTACCACAACTCCAAGTTTCAGTAATATTGTCATATCTCTCTCTCTCAGGACTTGGTAACTGTTAATAAACCCCTGGGTGGGATTGGTTCAGTAATCTCTTCACCTCTCGCAATTTTATTTTGCAATTGCAGCTCACCTGGCCAATTTGGAGCTCCAGAGTTTTACGTGTGGGAGAAAGATAGGGAGAGAAACTGAGGATGTGAGGCAGGGATGTCTGGAGTGTGAAGAACAACTTTTAGGAGTTTAGGATATGAGTAAAGACCGAGACTGATGGGATAGGATGTAGATATAAGTAACATCTGTAACCCTCAAAACATGACAACATCGGAGGGGAGGGGAGAGGGGTGGGGGGAAGATAGAAAGACATAAATATAAACAGGCAAACTAACACAGACAGTACTAATAACAATCAGGTGGGAAGAGGCAAGAGATGCAGGCACAGCTAAATAGAAAGACATAAATATAAACAGGCAAACTAACACAGACAGTACTAATGACAATCAGGTGGGAGGAGGCAAGAGATGCAGGCACAGCTAAACAGACAGACAGAGAGTAAGGCACAGAGAAGCAGGAAGAGAGGATGAACGACAGTGAACACGAATGGAAGCAAGTGAGAACGTGAACGTGGCAGAGCAGCGGAACATAAAGAACCAAACAACCCAAGCAGAAAGATCAAGGTGGATCAAACAGAGGAACTGAAACCTTTGGTGATCCAGACGGTCGGTGGTAAAGTCCGGGAGGGGGAGGATGTTGGGATAAAAGAAAGAACGTGTGTTTGTGTATGTGTGTGTGTGTGTGAGAGAGAGAAACAGTGCAGCGAATAGATAGGAAATGCCCATACAATTATGTCTAAATCATCATCATTCCTTTGATCCCTGAATTTCCTGTCTAAGTTAAATAAACTATTGCTTCGATTGTTAAACCATAGACGATGGGTTTATACGGCTAATTTATGTATTTTGCTATCCTTAGTTCCGAGGAATTTTCTAATCTGAAGAAAACCATAATGTTATTGATTGTTAAATAGTTTTCACTGATACCATATTCTAATGGTAGTACAAAGACACACATCGGTAATTAAACTATAACGGTAGTACAAAGACACACATCGGTAATTAAACTATAACGGTAGTACAAAGACACACATCGGTAATTAAACTATACTCCTTTTATGTTTTCAAAGGATTTCTTCTCAATCTCTCTATACTCTTTGATACAAAGCAGTGTCTTGTATTCAAACATTTCATCTGCTTCCTTATTTTATCTAACTGTTACCTTTACTTCAACTTCCTTTAAATTATGCAAACCACTACGAATATCCACAATCCCCTGCTCTAACTTAACTTCCCCTCAGCTCCCTACCCGTCCACTCCACTCCACTATCTCTGTGGTTCCCTCCACCATCCTTAGCTCTCTACCCGTCCACTCCACTCCACCATCCTTAGCTCCCTACCCGTCCACTCCATTCCACTATCTCTGTGGTTCCCTCCACCATCCTTAGCTCTCTACCCGTCCACTCCACTCCACCATCCTTAGCTCCCTACCCGTCCACTCCACTCCACTATCTCTGTGGTTCCCTCCACCATCCTTAGCTCTCTACCCGTCCACTCCACTCCACCATCCTTAGCTCCCTACCCGTCCACTCCACTCCACTATCTCTGTGGTTCCCTCCACCATCCTTAGCTCCCTACCCGTCCACTCCACTCCATCATCCTTAGCTCCCTACCCATCCACTTCACTCCACTATCTCTGTGGTTCCCTCCACCATCCTTAGCTCCCTACCCGTCCACTCCACTCCTCTATCCTTAGCTCCCTACCCGTCCACTCCACTCCACCATCCTTAGCTTCCTACCCGTCCACTCCACTCCACCATCCTTAGCTCCCTACCCGTCTACTCCACTCCACTATCCTTAGCTCCCTACCCGTCCACTCCACTCCCATCCTTAGCTTCCTACCCGTCCACTTCACTCCACTATCCTTAGCTTCCTATCCGTCCACTCCACTCCACCATCCTTAGCTTCCTACCCATCCACTCCACTCCACCATCCTTAGCTCCCTACCCGTCCACTCCACTCCACCATCCTTAGCTCCCTACCCGTCCACTCCACTCCACTCCACTCCACTATCCTTAGCTTCCTACCCGTCCACTCCACTATCTCTGTGGTTCCTTCCACCATCATTAGTCCAACCCATCAATCAACCTAGATTACACCAATACCACTTTTGTTTTGGCTGTACTACCTATGGCTCACTTTTCTTTCTCTACCTTCTTATTTATCCCTCCTCCTTTCATCTCTCCCTTGTCTTTCCTCATGTTTCCCTCCTCTCCTTCCTTCCTTCATCGCTTCTCCCTACATTATACACTCCCTCCTTCCTTGTTCGGAAGTTGTTCCCTTCTGCCTCCCTATATCCTTCCTACTTTCCTCTCCCATCCCGTCTGCCTCCCTATATCCTTCCTACTTTGCTCTCCCTTCCCTTCTGCCTCCCTATATCCTTCCTACTTTCCTCTCCCTTCCCTTCTGCCTCCCTATATCCTTCCTTCTTTCTTCTCCCTTCCCTTCTGCCTCCCTATATCCTTCCTACTTTGCTCTCCCTTCCCTTCTGCCTCCCTATATCCTTCCTACTTTCCTCTCCCTTCCCTTCTGCCTCCCTATATCCTTCCTACTTTCCTCTCCCTTCCCTTCTGCCTCCCTATATCCTTCCTACTTTCCTCTCCCTTCCCTTCTGCCTCCCTATATCCTTCCTTCTTTCTTCTCCTTTCCCTTCTGCCTCTCTATATCCCTCCTACTTTCCTCTTCCTTCCCTTCTGCATCCCTTTACTCTTCTTCCTACTCCATGTCCTCGTTCCTTACATATGTCTCGCTCTTTCGCTTCTACTTCCCTCTTCCTCTCTCCTTCCTTACTGCTTCTCTCCTTTCACTCCTTGCCTCCCCCTCCCTCTCTGTTCACTTGAATCACCAACTCCCACACCCGTGCCTGAGTTGATTGGCCTGGATTCAGTCGCTTCCACAAATTTCAACTTAGCTCTCTACACCCGATGAAAGTTTGCTTGTGTATTTTATACCTCCCACCAGACGTTTTTTTTTCTTTCTTCGGTTTGATAGGTTTCGTGGCCACCCTTTCCAGGATCACGGCGTCAGGCAATAGATAAATAGATAGATAGGTAATTCATACAGAGTAGATTGTCTTACTTTCAATCACTAACATAAAAAGCACGTGTTCGTGTTCGATTTCAACTTAGTGTTCTTCAACCTTTAATAATTATATACAATTTTAGTCGGCCTTTATCCATTTACTTAACTGACTATATCTACTGTATTCTTTCTCTATGCCTTCCGTTCTTTAATTATATAACTTATCTCCTTGACTCTCTTTTCTTCTGCTTACTTTAAATTGTTTTCCTCTCATTCCCAACAACTTCCTTCGTGTTTGTAAGCTGGGAATCAGTATATTTCATAATGTTTATGTAGTTGATAGTTTTAGCCGCATTGGTTGTTTTAGATTAGGGTGTTCCATAATTTTTACTGTATGTATATATTTTATCAGTCAAATTATGCTGTATCCTGGTTATCTATCTATATATATTATCTAGAGTGTACTGTATATTGATGTTACTGTCTCTATATGCATTTTTCCATCTATTCATTTAGGTGTTAACATATTAATTCTTGGTCTCTTTTGATTAGTTACTGATTGTGATTGAGACACTGACCTAACCTGACCTGATTTTTTTGTTTGTTTTCTATATTCCAACTACTCCCTCTCGGGCATAGGATAAGAGCCTGTACATTCAACCACTAATCATTGAACGGTGAAGCCCGTGAGGCCTCGTTCCAGTCTTGGTGGGGGAGACATGTGAAGCACTTTTAGCTAATATTAGCCAACCTAACCTAATGTGACGTATAACACATTATAGTATAACATGGTACTTATAAGCGATTTTTCTGTGCGTTCGAGTCTTGTTTGAAATTCGTAGCTTTACCTGATCAAACGTTCCCCAAAATAAATCTGGACGAACCAGTGTAAACTCTGAGTCGGGATTGGGTCTTTGAACTTCAGGTCCCCAAAGGAATTGTCAAAGCAATTGGTCAAAGTAACTTTGAAGCCTTGTAAAGTTTGTGGAGCAGCTGGGAACAAGGTGAACAAGGCAGACTGGTATAAAGCTTAATGACGCCACGGCTGCAGTTTGACTTTTGGTTGCAAGTGGGTTTGTTTAGTACTTTACACGTTCAATAATTTATTGTAATTAGTCCAGCTACTGTCAGTCGATCTTATTCTGCTTTGGGAAGATCTCGGGGATAGTGATGGCTTAAAAATCTGTCTCCACAAAAACATTTCAATTTCAATTATATGACGCATTCTGTAATTTATATAGGCCTATTTTTATTTTTTTTATTTTTTTTTTTAAAAGAGACAATGAACGGAGGAAGGAAAAACACAGATAAAACAAAAAGGTCCATGTGCCTAAAGGCATCCTCCATTCATAAAATGTTTGTAACAACTGGATTTAAACATTTGTAGATTGTAAGTTTGTGGAAAGCAATTCGAGGGAAGTGAATTCCAAAGAGTAGTAGCTCTGGGGATAAATGAATTCTGATAAGCAGAAGTTCTGCATTGTGGAGGAGAAAGTGTAAATTCATGGGCGCTCTCAGCTGCCCTAGTTCTACGGGGAAAGATGTGGAGAGGAGGCACAATTGAAGCAAGTTCCTCGGAACAATTGCTGTGAAAATATCTGTAGAATAATGCAAGGGATGCAACGTTTCTTCGTATGGATAATGTAGGAAGGTCCTGTGTGATTGCAGGGTTATTGATTAATCTAATAGCTTTATTTTGAATTTTGTCCAACTGCCTCAATGCAACCACTCCACTTCCACCCCACAGAGGTGAACAGTAATCCATCTGAGAACGCACATGACTTTTATATATCACGGCCAACTGCTCGTCAGTGAAGAATTCTCGAACTCTGTACAGGAGTCCCAGTTTTTTAGAGGCATTCTTAGCAATGCTTCTAACATAATGTGTCCAGCTCAAGTTAGTAGTTAATGTTACACCGAGAATGTCAATACTAGGGGAAGTGGGGATATTACATCATTAAAAAATATATGGGAGTCAGTGAGATTCTGTCGGTTAGAAAATTGAATGTACTTGGTTTTCTGTGCATTAAAGGAAACTAGATTCTTTTGTCCCCATCCATTAATTCTAGAAAGGTCCTGGTTCAGAGAAATTGCAGTGTTTATTTTTGAATTTATAAGATCGGGTTGGGTGAAAGAATTGGTAAATGTGAAGGAACTGTGGAGTGTTGAGTCATCTGCGTAGGAATGTATTGGATTATGAGTGGTAGATATGAGATCATTGATATGAATGAGGAACAGAATTGGCGACAAAACTGATCCCTGGGGAACACCAGCATTTATTGAGTGAAATTGAGAATAAAGGCCATCTACCATTACACGTATTTTTGTGTTATGAAGATAAGAAGAAATTAGTGGAACTAATGATGCAAGGCCGTAGTGTGACATCTTCGACAATAAGGATTGATGCCAGACTCTATCAAATGCCTTTGATATATCCAGTGCTATTGTATGTGTTTCACCATGTTGGTCTGTAGCTTGGTTGATTTGATGCGTAAGAAGGCAAAGCATGTCTGCAGTTGATCGACATCGTCTAAAACCATATTGCCTATCACTGATTAATTTATTATTCTCAAGATGCTTAATTATGTGATTATTTAATATAATTTCAAAGACTTTACCAAGAGTGGAAGTTGTTGTTGTTGTTGTTGTTGTTGTTCCCTAAGCTGCCTGGCCGAACAGCCCCGAGTCCCTGAGAAAGGCCATGGCCACGATCGGGCTTTCCCACAGAGCTCTCATTGAGTGTAGATTGTGTTGTTGGCGTAAGTGGTTGTGTGAAATGCAGTCTTCTATGATGTGTTTAATGGTATGGGGTGCTGTGTTACATCCCGGGCAGGCGTCGACAACGGAGTCATCCAGTCTCTTCTGATAGCTCAGGAGAGCTGGATGGTGTCCGCATCTCAGCCTGGCCAGGTGGACTCTGTCCTCGCGAGGAAGGGAGGATTCGGAAGGATGGATTTCGGGAGGTCGTGCATGCAGCTGTGTGTTGTCTGTGAGTGAGTGGATGGATCGGTGAGAGATATGAGTATGGATGTGCTTCTGGATGTTGGTTCGGGGTGGGCAGGGAGGGAGAGAGGACAATAATTGTGTGTGATACCGTGTGCTGGGTGTTGTTTTGATATTTCTTGGTGTCTGTGGGTGTGTTGCCATGTAGTTTAGTGGGTGGTCTTGGTTCGTGGAGGCTGCTGCCAGGAATTGAGTGCCTCTCATGTCCAGATGGTCTTTGACTTTGAGGATTTTGGTTTCTTGATGTAGGTGATCTGTGGGTGCAGTAGCTGTGGGTGCAGCCTGTAATGATCTTCAGGGCTTGTTTTGAATAGTCTGTAAGGTCTTATGATGTGTTTCAGCTAGGTTAGAAGCCCAGGCTGGGCTTGCGTATTCCATCACTGATCTTATGTATTGTTTATATACTGTGGTGGTAGTTTCTTTGTTGTGTCCAAATTTTGTGTGAGCAAGTGACCTGAGGGCGTTAAGTCTGGGTGTCAGTTTCTTTTTAATGTTTGTGGTGTGCTGTTTGAATGTCATATGAGTATCATATGTTACTCCTAGGATTTTGGGTGTGTGTATGTGTTAGGGGTGTGTTGTTTATGGTGAGTTGAGGGATGTATTCGTGTTCTCCTGTCCAACTTGTGAGCAGGGTTGCGGTGGATTTGGCTGGGGCTAGATTAAGTCTGTTTGTAGTGCACCAGCCATGTAGTGTGTTGAGATAGGGTTGAAGGAGATCTGTTGCTCTTTTTGGGTCATGGTGTGTGCATGTGAGTGTTATGTCATCTGCATAGGAGGCTAAGTTTATTTGGGGCGTATTGGGTGTAGTTATATCGTGCATGTACAGATTGAAGAGTGCGGGCGATAGGACGGATCCTTGTGGGACTCCGTTTGGAAAGTTTCTGATTTTAGATGACTGACCGGCAAAAGATACGTGTGCACATCTGCCTGCTAGGAAGTTGGCCAGCCACCGTTTTGTGTTGTTGTGCATGTTTGTGTTGTAGATTTTGTTTGTTAGGTTGTGGCGGGGGATGGCATCGAAGGCTTTACTAATGTCGAGTGTGGCTAATAGTGATCTGTGTGGTGGTCTAGCTGAATTGATGCCGTCGAAAGCTCTTTGTGTAAGGTCTGTGAGAAGAGTGTTGTGGAGTGCAGTGGCCTAAAGCCATGTTGTGTTGGAGCTAGGGGTAGGTCAGGTGTAATTAGTTGTAATACTAGGCGTTCCATGACTTTGGAGGGGGAGCAAAGGAGTGTGATGGGGCGGTGCGAGGAGGGTAGCGTGGGGTCTTTGTTGGGTTTGGGGAAAGTGATGATGATACCATGCTTCCAAATGTCTGGTATTGTGTTGTGTGAATAGCTGTAGTTTGATATGTTAGTGAGTGCTTGTATGCCTTGGAAGAGTGGAAGTTATAGCTATTGGTCTGTAGTTTGATGGATCTGAAGAGGCACCTTTTTTAGGAACTGGATGGATGTTTCCTTCTTTCCAAGGTACTGGGAAGCATGAGGTATGAGTACACAGACGGAAAATTTTTGCCAATACAGGAGCGAGCACCAAGGAGCAATTCTTAAGTACTATTGGAGGAATTTCATCTGGACCAGGAGCCTTATCTACTGAGAGGTTCTGCAAAATAGTTTTGACATGTCTGGTGTGGATCTTAAGTGAGGGAATTTCAGGCGAATTAAAATTAAGTACAGGGACATCTTGATTTATTTCATCTAAGGTTGAGTTGGTGGAGAAAATATCCGCAAGAAGGTTAGCTTTACCTCGTGGGTCACTTACAAGATTGCCAGTCGGAGATTTTAATGGTGGAATGGATGGATGAAGCAGTAGTGAAGTTGGATTTAAATGAGTTAAGAGTAGACCAAAATATTTTGTTATCATTTGGATTATTTAGAAGTTTATTTGCCTGCTTGTGGAGAAAGTTTGATTTAGTTAGGTTTAATACAGTTTTGGCATGATTTCTGATGTTTCTAAAGTAATTAAAGGCTTCATGAGTTTTTGATCTTGTGTATGCATTGTAGGCTATTGCTTTTTGTTCAGTTACTCTAGCACAATTATGGTCAAACCATTAGGTGAATTAGATCTTTTACTGTACTTTTGATGAGGAATAAAAGTTTCCATTCCAATTTTTACAAAATCTTGTATGTGGCTCAAGGTGGAGTGTGCATCATTAGAAAAAAAAGAGGGCCAGGGAATATCAATAAAGAAACCTTGAAGACCCTCCCAGTCTGCCCTATCGTAATGCCATTTAGTCACCAAAATAGGTTCAGAGTGGGAAGGTGTGGTAGGTGATAGACAGGTGGCCTGTATCAGACAGTGATCAGAAGATCCAAGCGGGGACCTCACTGTAACATCATAATTTTCTGAATTGGTTGTTAAAAATAAGTCCAGTAGGTGGGAATTATGATTAGGATTATCTGGTACACGGGTGGGTTGGTTGACTAGTTGAGTGAGATTAAATGAGTCTGCAAATAGCTCACATTCAAGACCAGCATCATCAGTCCTGGCTGAATGAGTGAGCCATTCAACATTATGGACATTAAAATCACCCAACACAGTGATTTCAGAAGAAGCATTTAAGTTGAGGACACTGAGTTGTGAGGACAGAGAATCAAAAAGACTTTGCTCTGGAGGAGTATTTGGGGAACGGTAGATGCAACATATGTATTTAAATTTATTTTAATAAATTATTTATTTTAAGGACTTTTCACAGGTATAAGCTTGTATTGGGTCAATTAAACAACTGTAGTGACGAGTATCCTCGGAGTGACAATAGAATACCAATATATATTGTTCTGGAATTTTGTTTCCAATTATTTTTACCTTGACTATTGCTGTAGTAAATTCGATATCCCATCTTCTTGGCCTAGTCACGTCAATAACTACAGTAACTACTTTGGTGGATCAGTTAGCCTCTGTAGCAGTTACGGTGATTTCTTGTTACTGCCTTATTGTAGCACGGTTAAGGCTTGTGTGGTGCAATTTTCGCCAGGTCCAGGTGCTTCAGGGGGACTTTGTTGAGTTTTGCTGAGACACTGTTAGCACTATACCAACATCAGCCACTGTGATAACATGATGGGGCATTGTTGTGGTAAGACTTTGTTGTACTGTGCTGCAGTAAAGACTGTAGCCACCGTGCTATGATTGCTGTGCACTGTGTGCAGTACTGTGATTGTACCATGGAAACCACATTCACTGTGGACGGTTGCGGTCTTTAAACCCGTATGTATATATGGGAAAATACGGTAAATTGTTAAGATATAAAGATCATGGTCAATGTAGTGAAACTGTTAATACAAATGTTAATGAAGTTATTTAGATATGATTTAATTAACATGGTTAATTCTATAATGTACTTTAATGTTGGCCTTAATTTGGTGTTTCTTATATACTGCAAATACCAATATTTTAGTAGCTTTAGTTTTCTTTTCTCTTCCTTACGTTGTGTTGTTGTTGTTGTTGTTGTTCCCCAAGCTGCCTGGCCGAACAGCCCCAAGGCCCAGAGCAATTCCAAGGCCATAACCGAGCGCCCCCACAGAACCCTCCCTGCCGACCACAATATAGCCTGGGTGACCGAAGCCACTCCATGGCGGGGAGCTGAGGAGGGTGCGGAAACGCCCGGGTTTCCTTACGTTGTGTTCTTGTCTTTACCTTTATCGTGACTTTGTTTGCCTTGTTTTATTTTGTTTTGCTGTATTTCAATTAATTTTTTTCTTTTTCTACTCTTCTCTTTCTTACCTTTCCTTCACAAGTTGTCTTCCCATACAACTACATACATACATACAGGTTTAAAGACCGCAATCGTCCACAGTGAATGTGGCTTCCATGGTACAATCCCAGTACTGCACACGGTGCACAGCAATCATAACACAGTGGCTACAGTCTTTACTGCAGCACAGTACAACAAAGTCTTGCCACAACAACTAGTAATTGTTTATTTGCTATACTTGTCCCTTCTTCCCGATTCTCCATAACTTTGTCTCCTTTCCTTCTCCTGTGTCTGGTTTTCTATGTGGCCATTACTTCCATGTGGAAGTATGTAATAGTTGAACCAACTGGATATCCCGGCAGTTCCCTTGAGCAAAGCGACTCCTATGACTGACATTGATGGAAAGCCTTGATTTTCAATAAATTGAGTTTGTGCGGGACTTCCTGGGGCCTTTTCCATTATCCTGCGAGCTCTTAACTGATTCCGATCTGGCATTCGTTATTTTAGCAAAGAAAGATCTTGTTTTACTTCAATAGAGTCGACATAGTTTGTATTTTTCTAAAAAGAAATGGAGCAAGAAAGAACATTCAATGAAAATGTACTCCAATCATGGACAAAAATATCACATTAGTATTAGAAATGTTGTGGATATCATGTTGGTGGATAGTTTTTTCTAAGTAGTGTGTGTGTGTGTGTGTCCTGGTATGGTGGTAATTGACGGCAATACTCACATGTCAAATCAAGAGGCTTGTTAACTGGAAATAATTGTGTTATTTGTGTTAGTCTTCATCCTTTTACGTCAATATTTCTGAAGCAGCTTGTGGGATCCTATTTTCCAAAGCTATTTTGATAATCCACCCACAACGGCTGCCTCGGACATAATATATCTTGTTTATTATCCATCACAACATTTTATATTTTTCGCGAGTTTGTTTCCGATAAAAGAGAAAAACGAAGACAAAATGAACTGACACGAAACCAGAGACTCTGTGAAATATAGAATGGAGGGAAGGGGAGAAGGTATTGAAACTTAAAGTGAAAAGAACATTGAATTATAGGAAAGTACAAGAATGGATTACAAATAAAGCAAATAAATAAATATATAAAAGAAGTATACAGTAAAACTATAAAGAAATATCGACTAAAGAAAGAGTATGCAATAATGTATTAGACAATCAAAAGAAGGATAAGAGAATAACATTGACAACAATAGAAATTATTAGAATGTCAATTAATGATTAACCCTTTTAAGCTCCAATACGCGTTTCTGTTCTGTTTCTGGATACTATTAGACGATTTTATTCAGATTAGTAACGGTGTATGGAAGTCAAAGGGTTGATTGAGATAGAATTTACCCTTTTAATACCCACAGATACTTCCTAAGCTGCATAAAATCGTCTAATGATAGCCAAAATAAACTGCTAAAACGCATCAGAGCTTCAAAGGGTTAATATGTAAATGGTAGGAGAGGAGGACAAGGGATCAAGAACTGAGATAAATGAAGAACGATGATATATAGCCAGGGAGGAATGTAATGACATTTCATGATACAATATGAGAGAGAACGTAAAGGGAACGTAATGAGAAGGGTTAAAATGAATGTATAGGAAAGTATAGCTATGAAATATGAGACATGTTGGAGATATATGAGTGAAGGGTTAAAATGAATTTTTAAGAAAGAATAACAATGAAATATGATACTGTTGGAGATATATGAGTGAAGGGTTAAAATGAATGTAAAGGAAATGACTCTACAATAATAGTAAGTGTACTCGTAGGTGAAGGTGAGACATGACTGTGACAGGTTATGTCTTGACCAACCAGCTGGTCAAGTAAACAACTTCTGGACTTACTACCCAGGGAGTCTGGTGTTCATGCTGCTCTCTGGCGTGAAGGTTTGTTACACTAACTCTAGTTGGGTACCGTCTCTCTTGAGCAAGGGGATGGGTTGTTGGACTGTTTACTTTTACAGTGCTACTAAATTTCTAAGGAGAGAAATTGTGCTTAATATAAGACCTAACTAATAATATTGTTTATTATTATTATTTTGTTATTATGTTTATTATTATTATTATTATACCAGGATAGTGTTACGCCTGAGTCACACTGGTTCTATTATCAACTATCACTGTCTCTGATGGGGGAAAAGTGTAAATGTTGTGTGTGTGTGTGTGTGTGTGTGTGTGTGTGTGTGTGTGTGTGTGTGTGTGTGTGTGTGTGTGTGTGTGTGTGTGTGTGTGTGTGTGTGTTCTGGTGTCCGGGTAAGAGGATTATAGAGGTGCTATAAGAGTAAGGAGGAAGATTAAGGAGAAGGGGAACAGGAAGGATTCATTATTCGAAGGGATTATTTGAGCCAACATGTATTAATGAGAGAGAGAGAGAGAGATAAATCATGTATGTGTGAGGACTAAATACTACTTTATTTTGTATTTAATAATATAATCAATTTTCCTCTAGTATTTTTACTAATTGCCTTTTATATGATATTTGCATATGCTAAACAAATTGAAAACCTGTACCCTGCAATAGCAACGCAAGTTATATTTATATCATCAGTAATAATATACAAACAAGTTGCCTTGATGTATCGCCAACTTCATTAATTGTAATTATATATACAATGTTCAATTTAGCATTTGGAATTTATAAACAAAAAGTGTCGTGTTCATAGAAACACCATACACAAATCAAAATCAATAACCTCAGAGCGTAATACTGTATATATATTTTATTGATTGAGATAGGTATATATTAACGACCCATAAAACTAGCCATGCCCGGAAGAGTAAATACTAAATGAGTGACAGTTATTACAAGTTATCCAGCACCGTTAATAATAAAGTAGATAATGTTGGTGGAAACTAAATGAAAGACAGTTATAACAAGTTATCCCAGCACCGTTAATAGTAAAGTAGATAATGTTGGTGGAAGTGGTGGACGGTGGCAAATCCGTTAATACTTTAGTGAGACAAACTTTATCCTGGAAGGTCAAGTCTACGGAAGTACTTCCACAGTTTGTATGTCCAGATCTTTCTTATAGTTTAGGTACGAACGATTCTGCCGATTACAATTGTCATTGACTAAAATATGATGTGAAATATGTTCTAACAGTTTTACTTGGAGGACTTTATATTGACACAAACATTTCTGGAGCGATTTCATTTTCTCAAATGTGCATGTAAGAATCGAGTTACAAATTCAATTATAATGGCCTGTTTAATCATATGGTACCACATTTAACAAGATAAATACCATGAATAACATATAATTTGATAATCGTTTCCACATTTCAACTTGTGGCCTAATATTGATTTAAACTAAGCGAATGCAGTAAATAATATACACTTCCACCTAGCATTCTTTTAATTTTGGTTAGTTGAGAGCGAGAATGTGACGTAGTATTATGTGTGTCTGTCTGTTTGTCTGTGTCTGTCTGTGTCTTTGTAAGTATACCATCAACCATCCCATCATACAACCACCACCTCATGTGTCCATTATGTCCATTATGCTTGAATGTTATTAGAGGAGAATACGAGGAGGATAAAGTAGATGATGAAGAGGAGAGCTGACGTAATTAATCCAAGATGGAGGGGAGATATAAGACAGAGGAATGATGGCCAGAGATAAGTAAGAAGGGAGAGAGACAGATTATGATGAAGTGATTGTGTGTATTATTATTGATGTACTGGTGATAAATACGTGTATGTATGTGTATTATTGTTGGTGTACTGGTGATAAACACATGCATGTATGTGTATTATTGTTGGTGTACTGGTGATAAATACGTGTATGTATGTGTATTATTGTTGGTGGACTGGTGATAAATACGTGTATGTATGTGTATTATTGTTGGTGGACTGGTGATAAATACATGTATGTATGTGTATTATTGTTGGTGTACTGGTGATAAATACATGTATGCATGTGTATTATTGTTGGTGGACTGGTGATAAATACATGTATGTATGTGTTATTGTTGGTGGACTGGTGATAAATACATGTATGTCTGTGTATTATTGTTGGTGTACTGGTGATAAATACTATCTATGTATGTGTATTATTGTTGGTGTACTGGTGGCCATACACAGAATGCCCCCAAGCGGACCTATTCTCTGTGAGACTGGGATAAATACATGTATGTATGTATTGTTGGTGGACTGGTGATAAATACATGTATGTATGTTGTATTATTGTCTACAGGTGACTGGTGATAAATACATGTATGTATTTATTATTGTTGGTGAACTGGTGATAAATACATGTATGTATGTGTATTATTGTTGGTGTCTGGTGACAAATACATGTATGTATTTGTATTATTGTTGGTGACTGCCGATAAATACATGTATGTCCCATGTATTATTGTTGGTGGACTGGTGATAAATACATGTATGTATGTGTATTATTGTTGGTGTACTGGTGATAAATACATGTATGTATGTGTATTATTGTTGGTGTACTGGTGATAAATACATGTATGTATGTGTATTATTGTTGGTGGACTGGTGATAAATACATGTATGTATGTGTATTATTGTTGGTGGACTGGTGATAAATACATGTATGTATATGTATTATTGTTGGTGAACTGGTGATAAATACATGTATGTATGTGTATTATTGTTGGTGTACTGGTGATAAATACATGTATGTATGTGTATTATTGTTGGTGTACTGGTGATAAATACATGTATGTATGTGTTTGTTTCTTTTAAGACATCTATGATCATCGTTACAGAGTATAACACGAACATTAATATATATAATATCTTTAGTAGACTTGTATTTCCACTAAGACTCTGGTGTCTGTTCTTCCACACATCGCAACTACAGCAGTCTCCACACTGGTGTTAGGTAGTAGTCCAATATTGCTTTATTAGGCCTATTCATGACGCCCTCTTTTCATGATCACTTTTATTAAGTTTACCCTTTACTCCGAAACATAAATATAATTAAATGACCGTAGCAAAAATAAAGTACAGTAATTAAGTTGATATTGCTTTTCATGTTGAGTGATTTACTGACTTTAGTCATTTTCTCGTAAGCTTCAACACATCGTCGGAAGAAAAGAAAATAGAAGACTTTTTAGCATATCCCAATATCCAAATATCCTAAAGTGGTGAACTATAATAGTATTAAGTGTTATGACTTCTCTGACTTCTGACGAGGCAATTCTCATTGATTAGGCCAATTATTGTCTTTTATTTCGTTAAAGAGCTATCAAGGCCCTTTCATGTTCTAATTTCAGGCCATTCTCACTGAGGCTGTATTGGTATTTTATTTGTATTGATTTTCGATTGTTGTTGGTGTTTAATTTGTTGTTTCAATTGTAGTATTAATTGTATTTGTGTCAGAGAAACATATCAATGTTTGCACCTAAGTGTGATATAAATTTGTTAAATATAACTCAAACGCAAGCATGTATGCTCTCTCTCTCTCTCTCTCATCTCATCTCATCTCATCTCATCTCTACTGTTGACTCATAAACAAGGTCGTCGCTTTTTCTATTTACCCAGGCGGAGGGGTAGTCTTTAATACAAGTCACAGTGAGGTGAAGTGAGGTGACTTATAGTAAGGAGAACGGAGGTAAATTAGAGTGATGTGAGGTGAGGTGAAGACGTATTATTTGTGTAGTGTTGTAAACCTGACCTGGCGAATGTATAAAGATTAGTCCAAAAATTATGCCTAGAAGTTGGTTAACATAATAAATATGTACCGTACAAATATGTGCCCTGTACTGACAGACACTGGACACATTATACATTAATTAACAAATAATATTATGCGCACATCTTTTATTTTCCAACACACATATTTATATAAAACAGTTTGATGGTCCAGTTAATTATTATCAAACCAGCGCTTTAATTAAACTCTACATGTACAATTTATACTTCCGAATTGATAGCACATAATTATTCACCTGGAAAACTGCCTCTGGTGTTTGGCCAGCTGGTGCTGGGTGTACACTTTTAATAATAACCCAATAATCTGCGTGAAATCCATATTTTACCATACTTGTCTGGGTGTCAAAAACCTTTCGGGAAATTGTTGTGTGTATTAAATTTTCTGTCACCAATTCTGGTGAAGCCCGACACTTGGGCTCTTAGTTTTAGTTTAGTCAGCTAAATTTGGATTATCAGCTAAACCTAATTAGACAGTTTTGCCAAAGTCTCGTAATACCCAACTATAATCATATGCACATTGTTGTACCGTATGATTAGTAGTAGTAATGATAGTAGTATCAGTAGGAGTTTTAATAATACTTGTAATGATACACTTTGTTTCCTATTATATAACCATTGCACATGGTGACCACTTAGACCTTCCCTACCACGGGCACTTATTATGTTCTGTTCTGAACTCATTGTGTTAAACCCTTTGGTACAATGATGAAACATGAACACTTTAATTCCCGTATTAACGCTTTTTGAGCATCTTACGAACGTCAGTTTCGAGGTCCTCAACTCGTATATCACTACCGTATGTCAAAGAACCCGGATGAAGAAAATATTGTTATATTGATTTAACCCTTTGAGTACCAGCGACGTGTACGTCTTTTATTATAGCTATATTTAGACGATAGTGTGCAGCTTAGGAAGGATCTGCGGTAGGTAAGAGGGTTGTTTGAGATAGTTTGAAGCTTTATTATTGCTAGAGGTCCTTCCTAATCTGAATTAAATCGTCTAATAGTTGCCACAATATAAAGAAAAGGACGTCACCGGTACTGTACGGGCTAAATATAGTGAAAGGCGTGTGGGAAGCAGCTTGGGTGTCAACGGGATAATACTGTATAGTGTGTTCCTCATCGCACATCAACTATTTCCATTACGTATAGTAATGTTTACATAAGTGAATGATCATGAGAATATGTGCTGCGTATTCAGAATTTAATTGGAATATAGAAGTTTGTAACATATCAGAATTATGATTCTTTAATTTCCTTGGTGAAAATTATCTGATAATTGTCTCCACTACAAGATCCTGTTACTCAAATGTCGTGACTCCGACGAAATCAGCCACTTAAAATCCTGCAGATGCGTTAAAAAAGACGAGATAATTTTGTGATGGCTATAATAGCTTTGAGTTTGAAATAGATTCAAAGAAGTCACGCAGGCTCTAGTCAAACGAGCCGCTTTAGCGACGAATGTCTTTGTCAATGTATCTGCATTTACGTATAGGCCTCCTGCAAAATTCAGTGAAGCCAATTATCTAATAATATTCACCATAACTAGCTACTGTATAATTATGCCGACGATCATAATATTATTTAGAGCCATACACACCAAATTTAATAAGCTTAGTTTTCACATATGATTGTCTACTATTCTCGTTATATGGTGGTGAATTTAGTGTTGTTGACGTTCTGTATATGTAAGCCATTTAATTCCTTCTGAATTTATTCTAGTCCTTCCCCCACAATGCCTGTATATCATGCTGCCCAAGACCGGCCCTCTGTGGGTATCCATTGTGGGGCTCCGTCGATGTTGAGGAGGGAGGAAGGGGGAGAGAGGGCGGGGTACACACCTCGCGCCTGGTAGTATCTGGCAACTCACTATTTCATAAACAGTTCACACACCCGCCTGGTAGTATCTGGCAACTTACCATTTCATAAACAGTTCACACACCCGAAAACATTCTATAAAACCAATAAATGATTCAAATCTGACTTGCAATAATTACATATCATTCGCAGTTTTAAAAACTGAGAAAATATCCAATTATTAATAAGATATGAGTTGTGGCTGGGATGCGCACCACTGATCTAGACTGCCCTTGCGCATGTATGGAGTTTGGACTCTGACAGGACGCTCAGTGATCAACGCCGCGGTATAGTGAACACGTGTTTGTGTAAATTGAAGTGCTAACAGGAAAGACAAGCATTATTAGCATTATTACGGTGATGACTTCGTGTTGCCGGTGCAGTACAGGATGTGAGGATGCAGGTAAATTAAAGCCAATAGTTGTGAAAGAGGTAGGGGGAGCGGGAAAGCAATAATAATGCATAATATTCACATCAACTGAAACATCCCCAGCTGATCCAGGCTGCATTAGGCTAGTTGGCCTACACATTATGGTGCTGATGATATGAGTAGTCAATAACTAGAGTATTTTGGTATATTTGGAGTTATATAAGAGTCGATTTACTAGGGTTTGTAAATAGTATTGCAGGCAGATTATGTTAACCTTTGGAATACCGGTAGGCCTATTTCACGCTGTTACATTGAGAGTTGGTGAGTAACGTGAGTTCTTCTATATTGTAGGCTAACGGTACCGTAATTGTTTATTACTTTATATTTTATAAGTTGTTTCCCTTTTCCAGACAATTATTTGAGAGTTGCGACTAGTTTGGCTACCACAGGCACTAGCATGAAGATACAGATTGCTTCCAACCTTTAAAATGTCTTAAAATGCGCTATGGGTCACCCAGGGTCCCAGGTAAACAATGACTAGTTCAGGCAAAAATGTACAAATACAAAAATGTACAAATATTAGGCTATATTGGATTAGATTAAGCTAAAATCGTACCAAACATCCTACAAGTTCTAACCAGTCCCCTGAACAGTTTTTAATATTTTAACGGGACCATAGCCTAGGTCAATATTTATCCTACTACTGTTGAGTGTTTTCGGGATGGATGTAGGGTTCCGGGCGTACGGTCGTCATGTTTACATTGGGCGATCACCACGGTTAACTTAACGTAAATTAACGTAATGGCCTTGGCCTTGCTCGAGACCTTGGGGCTGTTCGGCCAGACAGCCTGGGGAACAACAACAACAACTTAACGTCTATTTCCCTCCTTTACCTCCTCCCCCCCCCCCCCCCTCTCTCTCTCTCTCTCTCTCTCTCTCTCTCTCTCTCTCGTCTCTCCTCTCTCTCTCTCGTCTCTCCTCTCTCTCTCTCGTCTCTCCTCTCTCCTCTCTCTCTCGTCTCTCCTCTCTCCTCTCTCTCTCGTCTCTCCTCTCTCCTCTCTCTCTCGTCTCTCCTCTCTCTCTCTCTCTCTCTCTCTCTCTCTCTCTCTCATATTAATGTTGATGGTTATGGTGGCGGGTATCACCATTACTGTCCGCCATTATTCCCACAATTCATTACAATATATGTATCTCTATGGATATGCCTTCCTATTTACCTGCTTTGTAGATTATCTATAATATATTCGTCTCCTGTGTTTCATTATATTTTCAGTTATTACTAACCCCGGGTTTGCTTTACTTCTGGGTAAGCTATACTATGATCACGTGACTCAGTTAGGGAAAGGCATCTAGGATTTACAGTAGCGAATATTATGTTAATGAATCCTCTATCTCCCTTGTGACCTGCCTAAGCTGATTGAATAATGTAATAATATCCAGAATTAAAGGAATTAACTGACGAGTTAAGGCTATATTAGTTTAACTTTGATTAGTTTTAGTTGGGGCTAGACTAGTTTTGTAGGGTATTGGACAATATATTATGTGAGCGGAATTACTTGTAGGAGAACTGACCATGAAGGCTTAGGACGCCGTTCATGAAGATTCTTTGCGCAAGCAAGGTAATTAGTGGGATATAAAAAAAATATATATATATTCCCAACAGTTTCATAATTTCACCCCTCGTTCTTCTTCCTCTGAAACTTTTATAGCGAACGCTTCAAATAATCTTGATGACAATAAATGAAGGGGAAAGAGAGAGGGATATTAATATGAAAGGACTTCCGAAGTTTCATAAACCTAATAGAATAATGAAAATAGGATGACACATGTGAGAAGGGTAGATAAAGAAGCAGAAGGAATATAGACAGAAGAGGTAGGAAGGATATGAAGATCATAGTGAAAGTGTGGTACCGG
>CM064480.1:75954058-76008557 GCA_032716605.1 Paralithodes platypus
ATTTATAACTTAGACATTCTATTTTCCTGTATAGTTTGTCACAACTTGTAGGTTAATGTTGATGCGTGTGTTCTTAGCCATGATGTTTTTTGCTAATTGATAATTGCAATTGTAACTTCATTAAGTATTGCATGGTATAGGATAATTATCTAACTTCGTTAGCTATAAATGTAGGTTATTTGTAGGGTAGTTATTGATAGGGGTCACTTGAGGCATGCTATGCTTACAGGTACATAACCTCGCTAGCACTCGTGGTTAGTGACGTGCTGGTACTGTATGTTATATATTATGTGTTAATAGTATAGATACCTTAGAATATTTGTATTTTTACCTATTGGAATGTCTTGTCATGTTGCAAAATATTGATTTATAATAAGTATTTTGACAGTTAACCGTAGTTTCTTTATTCAGGCAGAGTTTATTTAGTAATTGCCAGACAGCAAGAAGAACCGTCCCGGAATTCCCAAACTTGACTACTTCCTTTAACGTTGACGATAGTGCGTTGTTATATGTGCGCTTTGGTTTGCTTTGGAAAAACAGATTAACTTTGCTCAGTAGTGATGTACACCCTAGGTGGTGGTTGGTGTTTGTTATTTAATAATTTAATCTTAGTAAGCGTTGTTTCCACATAGCGATTTTGATAATTTAATTTGACTCTTTAGTAGTGTCCTGGTTGTTTGTCCAATTTTGGTTTGTTTAGTTTGCAAGTTTTACATTTTAATTCATAATATTTAAATATTTTAAACCACAACCATTACTGGGTAGACCAATATTCTACACACCCACACTCACTAGATTAAATGGCAGATGTGATGATCGCCTCACCGCACGCCACCTCCGAAACTACATTCGGCAGGGGGTTTTTTTTGACGGAATATATTGAATGATGGGGGGTTAGGGGTGGTAAATTTGTATTCATTTTACGTGTTAAGTTGTTTATTATTTTACGTCTAATATTTGTACTTTAGGTTGTGTTGGCTCACGGCTCTGTTGTTTTCAATTCCATTGTGTTTACATATAATTTGGCTATGATCCTCAGAGTGTTGGCATTATTATACTGAAACTATATAGGCTAATCAATTAACACAATTTAATATAATTATAATGTAAAACTTGCAAAATATAATATAATTATAGAAAGGGCGTACAGAAACCTAATCAATAAAGTATATATGGTGAGAGTAATAAGGCACATACAACGCAAAATATATAAAATGTATATGTGCCTTATTACTCTCACCATATTATACTTTATTGATCTGTGCGCCCTTTCGATAATTGTATTATTTTGATGTTATTATATATCCATTTATATACTCTCCTGCGATTATGGGTCTCCTAGTTGCTCCAAACCGTATTTATTCACCATTTCCCCCTCACCGGATTTTTGTTCCCTCTCCCCCTCCCCCCCGACCCAGGTCCAAGTCCTTGTATTAACGTCCCCTCACTCAACTCCTATATTTCTATTACTCTCTCTCCTACAGTTGGTCGACTATTATTATATTCGTCTTGCGTCTTATTAATAGTCGATAATTTTATATTATTATTATTATATACAGACAGAATACAGACAAGTTTTCTGTTAGGGGAATTTTTTTTTTTTTTTTGTTGTGGGCATAGAGGAATATTTGTTAAAAGGTAACCAAATAGTGAGGACAGTCCCTCCTACCAAATATCTGACCTGACACTGACAAGTAGCAGGAATATATATGACCTTATGCTAACACAGGACCTGCAGCTCCATATATTGTATTGTAAATAACATTCTCGTTGCCTTCAAATCTAAACATTTACTGTATGTTCATCTATGTTAGCCTTGCGAAATATACTCAAATTAATTTTAATTTCGTTCTGCACGATCCATGTATCGCTCACAACCCACGCGTAACATGGAGCAATTAATTTGAATTCCCGAAACTAGAAGCATTCTCTCGTTAACCGAAGAATGTACAACGATGGAGAATAGGAGAGAGTGGATAGGTGTTGAGAGAGTGTGAACAAGTTTATTATGAATGTTGTGTGAGAAATATTGAGTAATGGTATGGTATTTGTGATGGTTATTAAAATGAGAACTTGCAAAATATACACATCAAAACAGGAACTGCACCATATTATGACAAAATAACTTATCAACATCACTGGAAATAGCGCATTGAAGATTTAGCAAAACAATATTGTGGAATATAAAATAATAAAGCACAAGCACACACAAACAACATCAACAGCACAAATAAACAACATCAACAGCACACATAAACAACATCAACAGCACAAATAAACAACATCAACAGCACACATAAACAACATCAACAGCACAAATAAACAACATCAACAGCACAAATAATAACAACCTCAACAGCACAATAAAAACAAGCAACCAGCATCAATAACGAACACATCAACAGCACAATCGAGAGGTAAAACACATAACATATTGCAGAAAAAGTCTAAGGTACAGGGTAGAAGACAGGATGCAAGTATACGGTAAAATAGATAACCACCAACCAAAGAACTAACGACTACCAGTAAAACACCAATTTAAAGCCCCACTTCGCTTTATTACACCCCTGATAGCATTAGCCAATCAAGCAGCCAGCCCTGCAACCCAGCACCACAAACTAACTACACAGATCTATGAACCGCTATAATACCCCCCCCCCCCCCATACACACACACAATCTTATCATCAGCTCACTGATCTAATATCTTAAACAGCAACCCCAATACCATTTGTTCCCACCCAAAGGTCTCATTATCATATTGGTTGAGTCACACTCTCAAGTAATGGCTACCAGGGCAGTATATTAGCAGTGGGTCTGGGTGGTCCTTAATATGGTTTATTATAATTGACGATAATAACATGTTAGTTTATTGAACATATAACACAATGATGATTTATTCAATATTTGTACTTGATAACATTTTATTTCGTTTAAAAGAATATCTATCCGATTCAGAATAATCGAATGCAGAAAGGTTAATATTAGTTAGCCAATTGCACACACAAACGGGGGGAACTAATGCTCGGACTCCTTACCTCTACTTTTCCCCGGTCATGTTTGGTCACACTTTAGTTAATATATATGTATGCCGTCCTGGCAGGTCAATATAGTTCCATAAGTTACCTGGCCCCTCCACCACCAGACACTACCATGAGGGGGGTGTGGAGGCACGTTGCCCGGTGGTGGGGGGAGGGCCGATGATAGGTGAGAGGGGGGGAGGGATCGGCAGGGAGGGGCTATAGGTATCTGAATTCCAATACTGTTGTTGCTATCCAATAGAGCCCCTGGCAGATTGAGGTCTTAAGGTAAGCCTCATATATTGACTGTTACTCTGGTGGAATGGTGGGAGGTGGGCAAGATCATTGATTAAGCAATGTAACGTTGATGTCAGGACTAAGGACATACGAGATGAAACTAGTTATGTAGGATGTTTCTATCTTGCTTTTTTTCTTGTTCCCCTCAAAATTGTATTGTAGTTTGGATACGAGGGTGGAAACGTCGACTGTGAGGGATGATTGGCTTACTTCTGTAATAATATCTTTTGGTATTTGTTAAAAAGGGCCGATTTTATTTTAAAAAGAAGAGCTTCTAATCAAAAAACAAATTGATAGATTGACGTGTGCATAGGACCCCGAGCCCGAGATCTTGTTTTCCATTTCAATGTTATTATATCGGATGTAGAAAGTAACGTAAATCTATAAATATAGTACTGTATGTCTACCATATTAAAGTTGGACTCAGGGTCCTGTGGGTGACAAAAACTAAGCAACCTTGAATATTTATACACTCAGACTCAGGGAATAAACATGAAGGATACGTGTAGACCCATAGAATGTAGTACATACAAGGATCTATTTAACTTAGGCCCAGGCAACTAAGCATAGATCACTAAAATCATTATACAATGGTGATTTGTAGTATGTGGACTATTAAGGAAGGGAGAGGGGAGGGTAGACAGACAGCCATGACCATCAGATATCAACGACCCGGAAATATAAATACCATTACAGCCAAAAAACAAAGCACAAACGTTGTGAATGGGAATCGGTCCGTCATCCCCCCGTGCTGGAATCTATCATACACTAGTTAGTAGTGATATGGTTTGTTATTAGATATGATATTCTAGCTCACGTCTTATCTACTTTGAGTCCATCTCGAGCTCTATCTATTGGAATTACTAGTTATGTAGACTATGTTCTTAAAGTTAGTTTATAGGTTAGAGTTATATTCAATTTCGACAATAATTACTATATCCTAGCTGTGTTTACGTTTATGACACCCACCACCACACACTCCGGTCCTCTTAATCTGGGGGAGGGCCTTTCGTCACGGCAGTTATGCCTTTTGTCTTCCCTCATTCCACTAGAAGAAGCAAAACAAACATTACACACCGTGGCATCAAATGTATGGTATGGAAAATAAAAAAGTGAAAGTCTCTCTCTCTTCTCTCTCCTCCACGAAATTCTCTCTCTCTCTCTTCTCTAGCTCTCTCTCTATCTCTATCTCGATCTCTCTCTCCGCTCTCTCTCCTCTTCCCTCTTTATGTTTGTTATATTGATGTGTTATGTATGTGTTATATATGTATAAATTATGATGTAGTCTGTGTATGGGGGGTATGTGTATATATGCATGAGTATAGTTTGTAAGGGCAAGAGCAGATAGTAGTAGGGACCTGGAGTGGTCTGTGATTATGATGTTAGAGCCTCTCTTTCTAACTACTAATTCGCTATCTGCCTCATACTTATGAAGCTCTGCATGCGTAGTCAGATCGATATCTTCTATTCTCGGCTCTATTATGCGTATATATATATATACATCTATCGCGTATTAAGGATCTCCTCTTTAGATATCGAATAGATGACTACTCTAGAGCTCGCGCATCTAGAATCGCTTTCTCTCTCTCTCTCTCTCTATCTCGCTCGCTGCGATCTCTATCTATCTTCTCTCTAGCGCTCTATCTCTCTCCCTCCTCTCGCTCTCCTCCACACTTGTGGTTCACTTTAAACTACTCCAAAATATGTCGAAGGATGTTTGTTTCAGAATAAGTTAAAAGTTGTCCACTTGAGCACCGGTGTGGGGGACTTATAAGGACTTATCAACTCCGACCAGAAAATAGTTCGATAATTTATATGAATGAAGATAATTAAAAAGATGAGTCTTAGATTCACATGCGTTTTACAAATAGATAGAGGGATAAACTAGATATTTGTAGACTATATAATTATGGAACTAGTGTTGTTTAATGACTAGTTTGTATTATTTATAATTCATTACGAGAGAGAGAGAGAGAGAGGGGGGGGGGGGAATAGGAAAGAATGAATGACTGGATGAATGATAGTTGAGTAAATCTGAAGATTTATTGGTAATTAATTTTGAAACGTACCACACACACACACACACACACACACACACACACACACACACACACACACACACACACACACACACACACACACACAGTATGGAGTTCCAATATTCCAGACCTATTCCGGGAACCTATCATTCCCAAAATGGCTGAAAGAAAAATATACTATGGCAGGTTGTTGTGTTGAGAGAGTGGGAGTAAGTGTGTGTGAGAGTGCTGGTGTGATAGTGAATAAATGTGAGTGTTGGAGAGTGATTAGGACAGCGAAAACAAGAGTATTATAGAGATCAACATTTCCTGACCGCTTACACATGCATATTGTAAACATTATATTTTGTATACATTAATCCATTTGCCTTGTGTTAATTTAAGTTTCATTGTACTAGAGGTCCTGTATGGCTGTGTATTGTGTGTGTGTATATATATATATATATATATATATATATATATATATCACGCACCTTTGGGACAAAAAATGAACTAGACAAGATACAAAGGGCACGGCAGAGAAAAGGTCCTGTGAGAACACCAACACATGGACCTTTACTGTTGTCACAACTACCTTAGAGAGAGAGCGAGAGCGAGAGAGAGACAAACGTCATGCAGGAAGGGGAATAAATAATTAGAGCTTCAGCAAGACAAAGCGGCCTTTAATCAGGCTGAGTAAATACAGTAAGAAATACAACAGGTCGAGAGCACTTTATGACGAAATGGCCCGAAGCAAGAGGACCATGTACACAACGGTGACACAAACTTAAATTGATACTGGTAGTATATATAATATATGGGAAACAATTGAACAGTGTTATGAAAGTACGATACTCTCTCTCTCAATTCTCTCTCTCTCTCTCTCAATTCTCTCTCTCTCTCTCTCAATTCTCTCTCTCTCTCTCTCTCTCTCTCTCTTCTCTCTCTCTCTCTCTCCTCTCTCTCTCTCTCTCTCTCTTTCTCTCTCTCTCTCTCTCTCTCTCTCTCTCTCTCTTAATTGTTCCACATGGGGTAGGAAAAAAGTTGTTAAGGCCTGTCAGAAATATATGTCCACTATTTTACTGGACCTTTCTCTTTGCTCGAAGGTGCAGGGCTCAAAGTGGCTCTGTAAAAGTGGATTTTTTTTTTTTTTTTTTTTTTTACTTTTTCTGTCTGGCATAGGCTACTAGCATTATATATTTGTATATATTAATCCTAATAACCTCCCTATATTCAAAGTTACAAATGGCTACATACCGGTATACCACTGACTTAGCCATTTACATTGACGATAAACTCCCATCCTATTAACCCTTTCACGCATTTGTGACACAGGGGTTGCCAGATTAGCAATAAGAAATAGAGTTCTCTCACTCTTATAATTACCTCTCCAAGTAGTTTCTGCCCAGCTAACTCAAAGACAACTGCAGAGGTTGAAGTAACTAAACTAAAGGTTTATAAATACCCCTGATGGTAACAAAGGCTTTAAAATATCCCCAATAGGCTCAAAATCGCGTCATATGTCGGAGAGGGTTAAGATGCACCCACCAAAACGAACTACAAATATATCAGATATAAGTAGGTGGAAATACATTACCGTATTCTGACTAGTAATGTGGACCATTAAGAGTTAGGAGGGTGCTACCAGATGATGGGTGGGGTTGTGAGGGAGGAGAGGAGTGGTGGTGGGGGGCTGTGAGGGTGATGGAGGAACATCGTTTTCTGTAAATGTTGGTAGTTTGGAGGACTGGTTAGGCTTTTATTGTTTTATCTCTGTCACTTTTCCCTCATATACCACCTCTCTCTTTTTCTCATTGCTCTCTCCTTGTATTCCAAGACCCTTGCCCCCTTCCCTGGCTAGGGTCAGTGGATTTGTTGTATCAGCCAAGGTCAGTTTGTCGACCACTTAGGGTAATATAGGTTAGAGAGCTGTGCATTTTCAGCCTCAATGACTTGCTCCTTGATTCACCAACTTCTTAAAGAAGTTTATTTGAGTTATTTTCAGCAATAGATCTGTCATGGAGCATAATACAAAGGTTGGCATTCAGGGATACACTGAGGTAGAACCTAAAGCAAGAAAGAGGAATATTATCATTAGGTTATATTGAATTTGCGTGTATTGTCTAAGTGCTTAAGTTTACACAGTGGTTTACCAGACTAGGTAGACAATATGGAGGATATTGTAACCAAGGTGTCGGAAGCTCCCTGCACACTTTCCTAAACTTCTTTCATTATCTCTCCAAAATTAATTCGCTTTCATTTCCCTCTTATAACCCTAAAGATCAACTTGACTAGTGTTTCTCTCTCATACACTCAAGAATATTTTATTTGTTCTACCCTTTCCTTTATCGTCTTTGTATGGTTCCTTATCTAATACAGACTTTTACAGCCATTTCAGTTAATTATTTCTCTTTCACAAACCCTCTTGAATAATATATATACCGGTAGTCCCTATATTTGTGCAGTCGTCTTATCTCTGAGTGTTTACCTCGTTATTGTTTTATGAGTTTGTCTCTCCCTTCATTACAATCCCATTCACCTCTCTTAGTCTTTATCTATTATAACCCTCTCCCACAAACTCTCAGGAATATTTTATCTGGTCTCCCCTTTCTCGCAGTCTATTGTTAAGTCGGTCATCTTACAGGTTGATCTTCATTAATATATATATTTTGTTATGACTAGCTTATTTTTCTAACTATAATGATCACCAAATGTTTGCACGTTTATATTCCTGACGTCATTAACCCGTCCAATCCCAGCGACGGCTACCAGCCGTCAGTAGATAAGTCACTCCCCAGTCCCAGAGACGGCTGGGAGCCGTCAGTAATGTACTTTCCTTGTAACTGCCTTTTTTTTTTTTTTTTTTTTTTTCTATGTGATTGAGGGAGGCAAAAGGCATAACTGCCTATAGCGAGTGCCTCCCCCATAGTTGAAAGAGTGACAGGGCCAAAATCAAGGGACGTTCGAGCCAAAATGCCTGGACACACGGAGTTTGAAGCAATTTAAGTCATAGGAAGAGGGAAAGACTGATTCTGGGAGAGAGTTCCAGAGCTCAGCTGTTGAGTAGAAGAAAGTTTGAGAGTAACGTTTCACTCTCGGGTTGGAGGAGTTGCACAGAGTAGGGGTGGGATGGAGTTGCAAGACGGGTACCACGTGCCCTACGTAAAGGAGGTGGTATGCACTGGGATAGCTCTGAGGAACACTGATTATTATAGTAGCGATAGAATAGCGAGAGAGATGCAACATTGCGGCGGAGAGAGAGAGATTGCAGAGAGTTGGTGAGTGGACGGGAGTTAATGATACGAAAGGCCTTCCTTTCAACTTTGTCTAGGAGAGCGGTGTGAGAGGAACCTCCCCACACATGTGAACAATACTCAATACAAGGGCGCACTATGCCCCTGTACAGAGCAAGAAGCTGTGCAGGGGAAAAGAACCCCCTAAGGCGGTTGAGCACACCCAGCTTCTGTGAGGCTGCCTTAGCAAGACTGGTAATATGGTCCTTCCAAATGAGAGCAGAAGAAAAAGAGGACACCAAGAATATTGAGAGAAGATGAAGGGGTCATTTTTTGTATTGTTGAAGAATAAGGGATAGTCCGCTGGGAGATCCTGACGGGTAGATAGATGGAGAAATTGGGTTTTGGAAGCATTAAAGTTAACAAGGTTTTCTCTGCCCCAATTGGAAATAGTATTTAGATCAGAATTTAAGAGTTCTATGGCTTCATTACGTTTGTCGTTGAGGGATTGCTGGCTGGGGCGTTCTGAAAAACTAATGGAGTAGTGTAAGGTTGAGTCGTCTGCGTATGAATGGATGGGAATTAAGGTACAGTTAAGGAGATCATTTATAAAAATTAGAAAGAGAATAGGAGATAGGACAGAGCCCTGAGGAACACCGGAGTTTATAGAGTGAGGAAGTTGAACAATGGCCATCCACAACCGCGGCTATGGAACGGCCGGAAAGGAAATTAGAGGACAAAGGCACAGATGGAGGGATAGAAACCGAAGGAGGGTAGTTTAGAAATTAAAGATTTATGCCAGACTCTATCGAAGGCTTTCGATATGTCTAGTGCAAAATAGAAAAAGTCTCACCGAAGTCCCGAAAGGAGGATGACCAAGAGTTAGTAAGATATGAAAGAAGATCACCAGTAGAGCGACCCTTAAGGAAGCCATACTGGCGATCTGAGAGCAGATTATGAGAAGAGAAATGCTTAAGAAATTTGGAAGCAAGAATAGTTTCAAAAACTTTAGAAAGACAAGAGATAAGAGCAATTGGACGATAGTTGGAGGGTTGAGAGCGGTCACCCTTCTTTGGGACAGGTTGAATGTGAGCAAACTTCCAGCATGAAGGGAAGACGTTAGAGGATAGACAGAGACGAAAGAGTTTGCCTAGGCAGGGAGTCAGCACGGAAGCACAGTTTTTGAGAACAACAGGAGGAACACCGTCCGGACCGTACGCCTTATTAGTGTTAAGCCCAGAGAGGGTAGAAAGTACATCTTTAGAAGAGATTAGGATATTAGGCATAAGTAAGAGAGAGGAGGGCGGAGAGGGAGGAATAGCACCGGAATCATCCAAGGTGGAGTTTCTAGCAAAAGTTTGAGCGAAGAGTTTAGCTTTGTCAGAGGAAGAAGTGATGGTTGTGCCATCAGAGTGGGAAAGGGGAGGGAAAGACGAGGAAGATAAATTGTTGGAGAGGTTTTTGGCTAGATGCCAGAAAGCTTGGGAAGAGCTAGAGTTGGATAGTTCAGTGCATTTATTATTGATGAAAGAGTGTTTGGCAAGTCGAAGAACAGATTTGGCTTGATTCCGGGCAGAAACATATGAAGAATGAGAGTCTTGAGTTTTAAGGCGTCGGTACCGTTTGAATGCTTCCTCCTTGTTGCGGACAGCAGTAGAACAGGCGTGAGTAAACCAAGATTTTTTAGCATTAGTCTGAGAGAAAGAGAATGGAATGTATGCTTCCATGCCCGATAGGATTACCTCGGTAATGCGTTCAGCACTCTCGGAGGGTCCTCGGCCATGGAAGCAGAAATAATTCCATGGGAAATCAAAGAAGTACTGCCGAAGAGCCTCCCAGTCGGCAGCGCCAAAGTGCCACAAGCGCCGCCGGCTAGGAGGATCGGGTGGCTATACTGGAGAGATAGGACAGGTGACAGAGATAAGTTTATGGTCGGAGGAGCCCAGAGGAGAGAAAAGATCGACAGTATAAGAAGAAGGGTTAGAAGTTAGAAACAAGTCAAGAATGTTGGGCCGATCTCCGATGCGATCCGGGATACGGGTGGGTTGCTGAACTAGGTCATTTAGGATAGAAAAGACGTAGGCTTGTTCACCAGGTGGATCAGTAGTGTGAGAGGAGAGCCAATGGCGGTGGTGAACGTTGAAATCTCCTAAGATGGAGATTTCTGAGAAAGGAGAAATGGATAGAATGTGTTCCACTGTAGAGTTTAGATAGTCAAAGAATTTCGGAAAGTTGGTAGAGTTAGGGGAAAGATAACAGCACAGAAATATTTAGTAAGAGAATGACAGGAAAGTTTGAGCCATAAAGTTGAGAATTCAGAGGATTCGAAATCGGGAACACGAGAGCAAGTGAGTTTGTTGTGCACATATGCACAACATCCGCCTTTGGCTTTGAAACTAGGATAGAGAAAGTAGGAGGATACAGAGAAGGGGTTGCTGGAAGTTGCTACAGACACCTGAGTTTCGGTGAGGAAGAGAAGATCAGGTTTGTAGGAGGAGAGATGGTGCTCAACAGAGTCAAAGTTAGAGGAAAGTCCGCGAATGTTGCAGAAATTAATAGAAAGAGTAACAGGCCGAGGTCCAGGTAATTGTGTGGGGTCATCAGGGGATGGTCGGTCGGGTGAGGGGGCATTTATGGTCCCCCCCCCTGGGGACTCCGAGGCTGGGCTACAATTCATAATTTTTGTTTTTTTAATTTTGGTGTGGAGGAATGAAGTGTGGTGTGCATGTTTAGTGTAGTGAAGTACACCTGTATCAGGTGTACCTGGTACCACGACCGTTTGAGCACTGCTCTCGATATGGCAACACTTCTCAGCTTATATAAAACCCACTGAAGGCTGGGAGAGCCAGTCTTACTTCATCTCTTGAGGTGGAAGGTTTTTCTATCTTGCCATTTTGGCCACATTGCTTGGAACTGGGGGGGACTTTTATTACTGTATCCTCTGGTACAGTAGGAGTTAAAGTAGTGTGTTAGCTACGTACCACCAGGTTATCGGTCAAAGATAATGAGGGATCTCTTAGATACTCGCATTATATATCTACCAGACATTATTTTAATCAGCTATTATCTGGTGTGACCATAGAAAATACATTATGGGATCATGTATTCTATGAACTAATTGTATTTGTTAATTTGATAAGTAATTGGTTTCCAATAATGATTAGCTCTCCTAAAGATTCAGTTTCCAATATTTCTATACGACCTTATGTTATTAGGTTACATAATTGCGACACCTCGATTCTGTAAATATTTGTTTTACTTACCAAGATGAAAATTATTATAATTGTTGAATAATTCCTTCTCCAGTTCTCTCCAGACGAAAATATTTATCTATATATTTAGTAAGTTAGCTTAGTTTGAGCAAATAATGTATATATTTAGAACTGTTTATACACACAATGGTTTAATTTTCGAATTATCATACATTCAGAAAGTTAGAAACAATTTAGGTAACAGTGTGTGTGTGTGTGTGTGCAATATAATGTAATTCACAAATTTGATGTTTCAGATAATGTTGGTGTTGGCCTCCTTGTCTATGGTGATGGATGATCAGTGATGACCTTGGCTGGACCCCCCCCCCCACACACACAGTACCACCACCACCATAATGGTTGGCTACAGACAAAGGTAAATGAAGTTCCTTCATAACTTTACTCTCAATGAGGAGTCAATCACACCAACACTCGTCCCGGCAAAATTCTGTTGGTCTGATAATTCAAGTATTAGACATTTGACTCCAACATTTCTCCAACTAAGAATGATTTGTCTTGAGGCTGCGAAAAGTAAAAAAGTAAAACATGTACTTATGATTGTAATGCATATAGCCTGTGTTTCCATCATGCCCCATCGAACTCTCAAGATCTTAATTTTCCAAGTAGAATAAGGAATTTAATCTGTTGAGAGAAGGCTGTAGCCTGGGAGATAACATTACCTTTTGGTGCAACTTGTGATGATGATGATGCAGTTTTTACCACCATACACTCCCTGCTGAATAGCAAGGCTAGGGTGGGTGCCCTGATGGATCAGGAACTTAGTGAATAGTTGCCACAGATTGCTAGACCGCACCGTTCACCAACAGCACTGACATCTGCCAATAACACACTGGCTGGCCCGAGGCTCGAACCGTCAACCTCACGGTTAGCAGGTGAATGTTTATAGGACTTTACCATGGAGTGTGTGTGTGTGTGATAGGAGGGAAGGATTGTTTGTGGGTGGTTGTGTGTTTATTACAACTTTCACTACCAGCATATATACCATACAAAAACAAGTTGACCCCTTTACATACATCACCAATAGAAGGTGATGACTGAGGGAGTACTCTGCATATGTCCATGAAATATGTTTACACTGTGGTGAGGAGGTCATACATTGCGAAAAACATCAATGTGTAATTCAGGTTCTATCAAAGTATTTAGGTACGTACCGTATACAGTGTATGTATCAATACAGTCCAGACAGTCACTATCCATTAACTTCTATATTACGATTGATTTATTACATTCCCTCTTCTTTCCTTCCGTTATTTATCTTTAGTTTTGAACTCTCTCCCCTTTTACCATTTCTACCTCCCTCGTTTCCCTGCCTTCTATACCACCCTACTCCTTACTCTCTATATCTCCCCCATACCCTCTCCCTCTCTCTATCTTCCTCCTCCTTGTTCTCTATAGCCTACCTCTCTGTACCTCCCTGTTCCCCCATACTTCCCTACCTTCTCCCCTTCGATTCCTACCCCCTACCTCCTCCCTCTCTATGCCTACCCTCCTACCCCTTCTCTTCCTCTATGATGGTTCTTGTAGGATATTTGCAGAATAACTTGTGAACGAAAAGCTTGTGAACAAAGTACCGTGGTAGCGAAGTAAACGATAACCCTTTCATATAATAATAGTATCTGGTGTGGACGTAAATGTCTGAGGTGGTTGACCAAGTTTTTTCTCCCCGGAGCTTCACAACTGTCGTCATAAATTTGTCCTCGTCCAGTACCGGTATTGTATTGTGATTGGTCATTCTAACCAGGGGCCTTTCTTGGTCCAGTCCTCTTGGTATTGATCGTGTATTGTTTAGTCTGCGTGTGTGTGTGTGTGTGTTTGTGTATTGTTTAGTCTGTGTGTGTGTGTGAGACAAAGAGGGAGGAGAGGTCAAGAAGCAAGGTTTTTCTATCTTGTATTTCTTCGTAAAGATAATGGTACTCCAAACGGTCTTTGCGTTTTTTTTAAAGGAAACCTGCTGTCAAAATAGGAACTACTGCAAAGTTGTTGTTGTTGTTCCCCAAGCTGCCTGGCCGAACAGCCCCAAGGCCCCGAGCAATTCTAAGGCCATAATATAACCGAGCGCCCCCACTGCAAAGTTGTCTTACACTTTTGTTGACAAATTTGTGTATTATCCATTTACTTGGTCCATGTTCTTCAATTATTGGATGTTTTGTTTATTACAATCACTGTGGTATGTGCCAGAGTATACAGTTGTTGTTGTTGTTCCCCAGGCTGTCTGGCCGAACAGCCCCAAGGTCTCGAGCAAGGCCAAGGGCATAAACGAGCGCCCCCACAAAATCCTCCCTGCTTACCACTAACAAAGCCCGGGTGACCGAAGCCACTCCAAGGCAGGGAGCTGAGGAAGGTGCGGAAATGCCCGGGAAACCAAAGCCCCACCCAAGGCCCTGTGCCCCTCAGCAATTATGAAGAGAAAGTTGAGGGGCAAGGGAAAAATGTGAAGCTTTGGCTCCCAATCTGCCAACTGGCAGTAGGGAGGTCAATCCACGGAAAAGACGCCGCCACTTGAGATCTAGAAGATATATAAGTAAAAGGAACAGTCAGAGTAAGCTATGGGTATGGCAGAGATCGCTCAGTTCTCACTCGGATAGACCAGCCCATCACCACATGACTAGAACCCAATCCTCTCGGCATCAGCTAGGAAAGGCCCTAGAAAGCCGCCTTTGGCGGGGGGATAGCTCCCCTATTTCAACTCCTTTCGGGGTTGGGCACCCGCCCAGAGTATACAGTATACATACATACATACATGCATACATACAATCACTGTGGTATGTGCCAGAGTATATACATACATACAATCACTGGTACTTTCAACATTACCTCAAGTTCAAATCCCATATTATTCAGAAAGAGTTGCGCGAGGAAATTTTAGACCGCTGTTGATAATGGCAGATGTTTCCTAAGCTGTACAACTCTGTCTACTGTTAGCCAGAATAACATTAAAATAAAACACCGTACAAAAAGACCAAGATATTCTGTGGGAGAGCAAAACTCAAGGTTGTTGCACAGCAGAATTAACTTTGTCAATCTAATCTTGTGACACCGATGGTCAAGAATTTACACCCATGGTCTAGCTTATAGCTTGAGAGAGAGAAAGAGTGTGGGTGTGCTTGTGTGTGTGTTGGTGTGAATTAACTGATATACAGTATAATCATTAGGCTATCTTTGTACCAACTCACCAACTATACATCATCTCCCTAGCTCTTCCAATCACCTTGGCTTCCATACTCAACAACTTCTCTCAAATATTATTCAAAGTATCACAGAGCAAATAATTAAATAGAGATAGCTATGGCCATATCAGTAACTTCCTTCAGCAGTATTAAAAGCTTAACATAAATCGTAATAGTCGTTTTGAACGAAATACCATTTTCGTGTTGGACTGAAAAATAGCAATGCTCGTTTGTTCATTTTCAAAATATATTCATAGCTTGACGAATAGAATTAAAATGTAAAACTTGCAAACTAAACAAACCAAAATTGGGACAAGGACAATATAAAGTCAAATTAAATTATCAAAATCGCTATGTGGAAACAACGTTTACTAAAATGAAAATTATTAAATAAAAGAACACAATCCACCACATAGGGTGTACATTACTACATGAGCAAGTTAATCTGTTTCCCAAGCAAACTAATCGCACAGTTTGTAAAACAGTTTGTAAAAAACTTTGTAAACTGATAGCAGAGAAATATGCATAAAAAAGAGCACCAACTGAACTTTATAGACATTGTGTGTGTGTGTGTGTGTGTGGTTGTAGTTCCATTTCGCGGAAGATGCCGACACTCATTGAATTCTGGCACAGTAATGTGTTTTTTGGCACTCTGGGACGCGTACCTCGCCTCCGGGTGTGGGCTTTATAGGTACTGCTGACACACATACACATACACACACATTCATTCATTCATTCATTTTGTTGGGAAAGTACCAAACTAATTGAGCTTTGACCACAGTGTGTCAAAGAAATTTATAGTATACATTTTCTAAGTGTAGTAATATGATCAAATAAATTTACTGTGGGTGAACTGTCCTGGTCATCCTCTGGGCCCAGCAGATATTACCTTACTTGTAGGGTGTCTCTCTTAATTAGTACCAACAGGGAGAGAACAACACTTGTACAGAGACCAACAGAGCAAGGTAGTAGAGGGGAAGGGAGGAGAAACAAGAGGCGAACTGAGGGAAAGGGAAGGTAGGAAAATATATGTTGAAATAATAATTGAGGAACAAATGTGTAAGAGCAATGATAGCAGAGTAGACGAACGACAGGAGGAAGAGGAGAGGGAAGGCAAAGAGGGTTAATGAAGAAAGAGAAACAAACTACAGAACACATACAGATTAGTTTGAATAATTGATTGATCAAAAGACATGACATTTGGGTTTCACTAATCATTGTTCACTTGGTCTCGGTTATAATATTGATATTTGTTAATATGTCCATGCAACCGAACTATATTATTGGAATGTAAGTCATATATGTTCTAAAGGTGAAGTGCGTATCTCTTAATAGTCTTTATAAATATTAAATAATCCGCACAGGCCTAAATTAAGTTTTACCTACCTCGTTGGCTAGATTCTTGTGCAATAATCATTTTCCGGTGTCGCTTTTTGAGGCAGAGAGAGGGAGAGAAAGAGAGAGAGAATGAGAATTAAACTAAAACTCTTATCTGGTTTTCCTACATGTTATAATGGGACCCGTTCAGCTAAATTTAATTAATACTGTAATAACACCGCAATTACGGGCCCGGTCAATATATATTTTATTTTGCAAAGTGACTATATATATATTATATATATATATATATATATATATATATATATATATATATATATAGATAGATATATATATAAATAGACATATATATATGTATATATATATATATATATATGTATATATGTATATATATATATATATATATATATATATATATATATATATATATATATATATATATATATATATATATATATATATATATATATATATATATATATATATATATATATATATATATATATATATATATATATATATATATATATATATATATATATATATATATATATATATATTTGTCTGTCTATACAGAACATTTTATGCAAATGCTACAAATATACTAATAATAAATATACTGTTACAGCTAAAACTTTCCAAATAAAACTCGAATGAAAGAAGAGCAAGACATCTTTTTTATTTAATTAAAATGTAAAACTTGCAAACAAAGTCAAACCAAAACTGGGACAAAGACAATATTTAAGTCAAATACAATCAGGGAATTTCTCTTCTACACACTTCCCAGTTTTATTTTTAAAATTTCGAAAGTTCTGGACTTACCAAGAATATGTAATGTGTACATTGAAATAGTTTCGCTGTTTCGAATATTCAAATATTTGTGTGTGAGGGTGTTGATATCAAGTGTAAGAGTATTACAAGTGTGGGTGTAATGGTTAGTCTTATTATACACATAAAAGTACTTTTGCTGTATTGATACATAGCCAGATATGACGCATTTTAGTGTTGCTAATGCATTGAACCTAAATTTATCTAAGCTAACCTAACGCAACCTAACCTAGCACAGCAATAAATTAAATATCGTAAAGTAACCTATAATACAACTTAACCTATAATTAACAGTTATTGACCAACTACTAATATATTGTAAAGAATGTTGCTGAAAGAAAACTGCATACAGATTCAGGGGTAGGGAGTACAATTTACTTTCCTTGGCGAATATCGGTCTTCTTGGGCTCTAAGCGAATGACACTCTGAGTAGTGGATCACACACGCACACACATATATTTTTTTTGTTTTTTTATATATTCCAACTACTCCCTCTCGGGCATAGGCTGATAGCCTGTACACTCTACCGCTGATCACGGTGATGCCCGTGAGGTCTTGTTCCAGTCTAGGGAGTGAGACATGCGAAGCACCTACTCCCGGCTCGAACCCAACTCCATCTCTGAAGCTGCTTCGCCCCTGCGCTTCACAGTCTCACTCCCCAGGCTCAGACCCTCACTCTCAGAACGCCATCTATTGAGCAATTAACTCACTAGGCATTGCCCCCCTGTAGCATATTTTGAATATGGGAATATTCATACAGTGCTATTTAATCAGGGAACAATAACTGGTGATGGGCTGGTCTATCAGAGTGAGACCTGAGCGATCTCTGCCATACCCATAGCTTACTCTGACTGTTCCTTTTACTTATATATTTTCTAGATCTCGAGTGACGGCGTCTCTTCCGTGGATTGACCTCCCAATCTACCAAGATTGGAAGCTAAAGCGTCACATTATTCCTTTGCCCCTCAACTTTCTCTTCATAATTGCTGAGGGGCACAGGGCCCTGGGTGGGGCTTTGGTTTCCCGGGCATTTACGCACCCTCTCAGCCCCCCGCCATGGAGTGGCTTCGGTAACCCAGGCTTTATTGTGGTCGGCAGGGAGGGTTCTGTGGGGGCGCTCGTTTATGGCCTTGGCCTTACTCGGGGCCTTGGGGCTGTTCGGCCAGGCAGCTTGGGGAACAACAACAACAACAACAACAACAATGAGGGTATTTTGTTTTGGCATTTCGGTGTGCTGTGGTAATGCACTGAAACTAGGTACAGCACACATTCCATCCCAATAATATCTTCCCATTGACATATTGGTATTGGAATTCGAACCCGGGTCCATTGGATTACCAGTCCAGTGGCAAGACCACTCTGCCACACCTCCCCTACTTACTTACTTACTTAGCCTACTTATGGACACACTTACTTTCTTACATACTTACACACACACTTACTTCTACCGTAGCATCTCTTATTCACTTTCTCCTCCACCACTTCCCCCTCCCCAACTGTTCCAGTCAGCTGTTCAGTGGTCTTCAGAGGGCACCAATATTTTCCATAATACTATTTTCTCCTCTGGTCGGCCACGGTTCTTGAGATATTCATGATGCACTAGCGAAGCCTAAATGTATTATTTTATATTTTTTTCGAAGCATTTTTGGAGTAGGATGGGAAGGGAAGCAATATTGTTAAGGTAAGTCAGATAGAACAAGAGGAGGAGGAATGTTCTGGGGGAACTATTGACAATAAAGTACTTGGTAGATGATTACCAAAGAATCAGCCAAAATTATACACAGTTCCCGTCACTACTAAAGTTGTGAAGGGTAATCCAAAGGTTGTGAAAAGTTGAGCGAGCGTTGGGGAATGAATTCACGCGCGCGCGCGCACACACACGAGAGAGAGGCCAGCCTATACATAATACAGGAAAGAGAGCGTTTTGCTTATTTACTTTTATCAACACTATCACTATCAATAATAAGACAATTCATAGTTTTATAAGCGTGGAAGTATTTCACTTATCTGTAATCTATATTTAAATTGGTGAAATAAAGAAGCTTGAATTCCAAATCAGTGAACCTGTTTTGTTCATTAAAGCAACAAGTTCCCTGGACCCAGCGGGCCCAGCCCTTGATAGTCACATTTATATATTTATTATACTTACTTATATGAAAGAAAAGTGTCATAAGGGAGGTAGGGAACAATATTTGTATAATTAACCAACGTTTTCAAATATTCTTAAGTCATCTTCAGTCTCTATAATATAATATATACATTACTCTTTTTTTTATTCAATTGTGGAAATTAGGTTTGTTAAAATTGACATTAATTTTATAGTATGAGTGTGTATTTCATCAAATCCAAAAATATTTGTGTTTTATAAGAAAACCATATAATCTTGTAGGCTACAATTACAATAGTATATTATATATAGTGTACACAATAAACTGTAGGTTTCTTTTGTCTCTATGGAACCAACCAGTGAAGGCGGAGGTATGTGCTCTACCGAGTGCCCCTCCAGTTAATGACGAAATGTGACATTCCTGAGTTAAGATCCGATGTAACATACCTTCTTAAAATACATGCTAATAAATAATCTATGGAAACTATTAACATCGCACCAAAAGAATGTCTTCTTATCATTACTTGCAAATTCATATATACTAACAAGCCCACAAACACACAACCTAAAATATTGTACGCGTTCATATATACTAACAAGCCCACAAACACACAACCTAAAATATTGTACGCGTTCATATATACTAACAAGCCCACAAACACATAACCTAAAATATTGTACGCGTTCATATATACTAACAAGCCCACAAACACACAACCTAAAATATTGTACGCGTTCATATATACTAACAAGCCCACAAACACATAACCTAAAATATTGTACGCGTTCATATATACTAACAAGCCCACAAACACATAACCTAAAATATTGTACGCGTTCATATATACTAACAAGCCCACAAACACATAACCTAAAATATTGTACGCATTCATATATACTAACAAGCCCACAAACACATAACCTAAAATATTGTACGCGTTCATATATACTAACAAGCCCACAAACACATAACCTAAAATATTGTACGCGTTCATATATACTAACAAGCCCACAAACACATAACCTAAAATATTGTACGCGTTCATATATACTAACAAGCCCACAAACACATAACCTAAAATATTGTACGCGTTCATATATACTAACAAGCCCACAAACACATAACCTAAAATATTGTACGCGTTCATATATACTAACAAGCCCACAAACACATAACCTAAAATATTGTACGCGTTCATATATACTAACAAGCCCACAAACACATAACCTAAAATATTGTACGCGTTCAACATACTACAACTTTATTGAGCAAAAATATTAGCTCATCAAACATACCTGTTCTCCATATCCTGTCACACCAATACTGATATAACTATCTATAAAACAAACACGCTCAAATACTGTACTACCAACATTCCAATATATACACATTCCAGAACTTGACTCAATCCGAATATTGCCTCATTAAATTCACCAGTCCTCATGTCCTCTCACACTAATGTGGTTATAAGTTCCCCTTAACTTAAACACACTTGAATATGATTACGCTACTGGCACTTTAACACAGACACACATTGCACAATTCGATTTTTATCAACGTCACTGCATCAGATACACATGTCCTATCATATGACATCAGTGCGAATATAACTTTTCTCAACACATATAAACTCGTATTAGAGTTTACAGCAGACATTCACACACACACACACACACACACACACACACACACACACACACACACACACACACACACACACACACACACACACACACACACACACCGTAGCCTAGTAGGTAGAGCTCTCGTCTCACACACGAGGGGTCGGGGGTTCAATCCCCGGCCGGGCGGAGACAAATTGGGCTTGTCTCCTTTCATGTGTTAGCCTCAGTTCACCTAGCTGTAAATAGGTACCTGGAATAAGTGGACGACGTTGTGACGTCCCATCTGGGGTTGGCAAAAATGGTACAAGGCGAGATGGGTATCATATGGTTCACCTAAGCTGATGGCTACCTAAGCCTTCGGGCGAGACGGTACCGTCTATAGTGAGAATGGTACCATACAGATCCACCCTAAGCCTTTGTTTCCGATGTCGCAAATTGGCTAAAAATACAGACTACACACACATCCACAGCCATTCCAACGATACATATAACACCTACACATATAGGAGGCGGGAAATAACGAGCATGCTCACTCCTGCAATACAACTAGAGTAAGTACAACTAGAGTAAGTACACACACACACACACACACACACACACACACACACACACATCAACATATCAACTCAAATATAAACATTATCACTTCAAACACATCATTCCCCATCTCTTCTCTCACACCATTACGGATATAACTCCCTCCCACACAGCCAAACTCAAACACGATCACACCAACACTCTCACAGACACACAATCACCAACACAAACACCATCAACACTCAAACACAACATACAACTCGGCCCTAATTCCTGTCGCCGCAACAGCCACCAGATCATTGGTTCACCCAAAAGTCTGCTCGTCTACATCAAATTGTTTTACCATATCTTTCAAGTCGGTTGGGCAACTTTAGGATAGGTTAATTATGTAAGGTTTGGTTTGGGTAGGATAGGCTAACTATGGTAGCATTAAATATTCCAAGCCTTTTGTCCTAAGGTATACAACCTGCAATTATAAGAATACAAGCAACAGGAATTGTATTACACTAATATGTTATAATAAGAACATACTTGACAGGTGTCCACGCGCGCATGCACACGCACACACTAGACTAGGGTCCTGTGAGAACACCAACACCTGAACTGTACCTCAGGGAAACATTATGTGAGGCTAGGAGAGAGAGAGCGGAGGGGGGGGGGGATACCATGCACATACCGGTAAATAGAGAAGGGATGGGATATATAGAGACATGGAAGACAGAGCAGAGCAGATAGGTTGGACAAAGTTAATAGACAAGGACATAGATAGTCATATTCTGTGAATAGATAGATAGTTGTATAAACATTATACAAAAGGAGAGTACAAGATAAATGACAGACAGGCAGGGAGACGAACTTCCCTCCTTTTGTCTTCACATTTCTCCTTCTTTCTTCACCCACGTTCCACCTCCTCCTCTTTCGTTTTATCTTCTCTTGTCCCTCCTATTCTACTATGGCTTCCTTTCATTCGTTCACTTCCTCCTCTCCCTCCTCCCCAGTGTATTGTGTGTTGGCAGTAAAAGGTTCCTTGCCTGGTCTTGGTTGTGGAGAATGTCAAGCTGGAAGGATTGTTAGAGAGAGAGAGAGAGTGAGTGTGTTTGAGTGAGTGAGTGACTACCTACCTACCTGCCGAAGGTATTATGTTCCTTTAGTTTGAGTATGTTTAGATAATTAGTATATAGGAAATAATGGCATATATTAAAGACTATAACATGTGTAAGCCAGATGGGTATAGTATATTGAGAAACTTTATTGGCGAAATTAGCCCGGTATGAGAAGATGGAATGGAATCAAACTTTCCAAAAATACATTATATTTTGTGAGCCACCTCGCTGTTGCAGCTTTGGTCTGTGGAGAGATCATCATTAGCTCCACTCAGTCCACTGCAGGACAAAAGGATTGTCCCAAACTTTTCCTGGCAAACTTGTCTAATGCCACCCTATTAAGTCCACTGACACAATGCCTTCCTGCACCACAACCACCATCACTATCACCACCACCACCACCACCACCACCACCACCACCACCACCAACAACACATCATCATCATTATACTGTCATTATCATCGCTATCATGATCACCATCGTCATCATCACCACTGTCATCATTAACACTTATCTTCATTATAACGAGATAACCAACTGCAGGATCTGCAGGATAAAGACTTCCCCCAATGTTTCCTCTTTGCTCTTTCTCCTTCAACATTATACCCCTGTCAACACTGGTTCTGGTTGCAGGAACCAGAAGTCTGCAATACCGAGTAACTTAGTAAATTGGTTCTTGTGGATGACTTAGGCCAATTTCTGCTGCAGCTCCATGTTGTATTATTTACTACCGGTATATATGTATCATTATAATGCTATGGCATAGGGTATTTGCAAATATGTTATTAACTAATTGCTTTAATCATTACAGAGAGGAAATTCAGTAAGATATTGGAAGTACTTTTTCTTCTTAACAACATACAGGAGTGTACTGCGGCTCCTCCATCCATCTATCTATCTAGATATATTTCAATGAACATCTCTCAGTAAACCACTTACACTTCTCCACCTCATATCGACTTCTGGAATATAGATTAACTCAGTTTACTATTTTCACTGGTCCCGGACCCTAAGAATTGGAACTTTAAATGTTGTTTCTGTTCGGGCTCTGTCTCGAGTCAGCCACCCCCAGCTATGGGCTATGTGCTCGAGCATATGCAATATACTATTTTTACTATTATTTTCATTTACTTCAAAAGATGAAGCCTCAGTTCCTGACCCAAGATTTCAAAAGCAACTTTATGTTCATGTTATTTTCATTATATACTTTTAACCTTGCTCTTGTAAGACTTGTGTCCCTGGTGGTCACTGCAGGAGTCCTCAACTCACCATGCAGGCTTATTAAACTTTTGGCAAATATCTGGAGAGTTTTGACACAACTTAAAAATTTGTTAACGTGTTTGTGACATAGTTACTGACCCCCCCCCCCCCCCCTGTCTCTCAATCTGTCTATCTATCCATCCATCTATCTTTATACTTAACACAACCAACTAATACCTACACCAGCACACACACACACACACAACCATTGTTGACACGTTCTCTCGGTACCGTACTTTACAATATTATTAAAGGTACCGGCCACAGTGATATTATTAAAGGTACCGGCCACAGTGATATTATTAAAGGTACTGGCCACAGTGATATTATTAAAGGTACTGGCCACAGTGATATTATTAAAGGTACCGGCCACAGTGATATTATTAAAGGTACCGGCCACAGTGATATTATTAAAGGTACCGGCCACAGTGATATTATTAAAGGTACCGGCCACAGTGATATTATTAAAGGTACCGGCCACAGCGATATTATTAAAGGTACGGCCACAGCGATATTATTAAAGGTACCGGCCACAGTGATATTATTAAAGGTACCGGCCACAGTGATATTATTAAAGGTACCGGCCACAGTGATATTATTAAAGGTACCGGCCACAGTGATATTATTAAAGGTACCGGCCACAGTGATATTATTAAAGGTACCGGCCACAGTGATATTATTAAAGGTACCGGCCACAGTGATATTATTAAAGGTACCGGCCACAGTGATATTATTAAAGGTACCGGCCACAGTGATATTATTAAAGGTACCGGCCACAGTGATATTATTAAAGGTACCGGCCACAGTGATATTTGATGAGTCCTTTAGTGTGGTGGCGTGTTTATGGTTTTCTTGTTTGAATTATATTAGGTGTGTTTTAATGAAGGGCTCATTATTTGTCTCCCTATCGCTTAATATTTCTAATAAAATCACCTAAATTCTACATAATCATCATTCAAATGTACGTGTAATGTATGCAACTACTATTTTCCTGATATTTTGTGGTTATTTCCCATGGCTTTCCTCTCGAACTGTGTATAGCCTCAGAAACTCAGTTCCACAAAACGTAACTCTCTCCGACACTTGGTTTACTTCATTAAACTCCCATGTTCTGTACTGACACAGAGGAGGAGGAACTGAGGAAAGATGACAGACAGGGAGGTTGAGGGAGATTAAAGAGAATGAGAGAGTTTTCAGTTTTCTTGAAAGACCCGCTGACATGTAGTGTGATAAGTAATACTGTAATACTTCAGAGATAGACATTTATTATTCAATTTGTTCAGTAAAATTAGTGAAAAATAATGTGTAACAAAGATTAATATTGACATTTTTGTTTGTGTTCTCTCTCACAAATGTATCGCCCTTTTCCTCTTCTCTCCGGCCATCACTCCCGCATAGTCTCTGGCTGAAGTGTTAAAGTTTGGGTCCATTATGGGGAAGAACACCCTTTAAACTCAAGTTAAGAAAGAAATGAGATCTAAACACAGGTGGGGGCGAGGAGAAGAGAAAACCTTGAGGGACTTTGGAACACCGGGATGTATTAATGAAAAAGGTAATAATATTTATAATAAACAGGTAATAATGCCTTATTATACCTTGTTGCATTTAGCCTCAATGTCAAGCCTCTCACCTGTGCTTTGAACACATCATCCATATTGCAGATGAAGGAAATAAATATATCATATTCCTCATGTGTTCTGCCATTCATGATCCATTTGTAACAATTACACAAATTATTTGGAGTCTGTAGATTCCAAAGAACCGATCACAACCAATGGTCGAACCCAGAACTGCCTCATTGTTGAACAAATCTCCAGGCTTGGTCCAAATACCTGGTTCTGGCCTTGGTCAGGAGAAATGGTCAGGGTTGAAGTCTAATAAACTTAATAAAACTTGGGTTGCTTCCCTTACATCCGCTCTTGGTAGAGTGGATACGGTGCTCAACTCTCACACACATACCTGAGTGAGTGGGTTCGAATCCTAGTCAGTATACCTCTCACCCAACTTGGTCAGGGGGTTAACTATTTTACTGTTTTCATGTGGAGATTACAGAAATTATACCCACATGCCGGAATAATTTTTTATTGTGATGACATTCAGAAAGCGTCGAAACTGTTGTGGTATCACAGAAAAACCGTGTTCTGTCATGTGGGTACTGTATACTTTATCCATTCAAATATTTACGGCACTGTAAATTTATATTATCGATGTGGAGATTAATCTCAAGGTTACCCTTCTCTGGGGTTTCCACCTGATTATTTATATGAGTAATGCACCACAGGAAATAGTCCTAACTAACTACCAACATTATATAATTATGAACACTTATACTTATACACTGAACAAGGATGGATTCGTTCTGTACTGACTTCCTTCCAATAATATCAACATCAGACTCCACCACTAACACCATCATCATCACCACCACTACTAACACCATCATCATCACCACCACTACTAACACCATCATCATCACCACCACTACTAACACCATCATCACCACCACTAACACCATCATTATCGCCACCACCACCTTTATGGCACCTTGCCTGAACTTGGTCCTTGGGTGAGGTTATTACCAAAGTTGGATACAGTAAAGTTGTTTCCGGGTTGCTGTAAACACTTCACAGCTGCCGGTATATAAGCAAGGCACAATTGCAATATGTCTTCCCCACCTCTAAAGGGAAACTGCTACTTGGAGATGTTAGTATTTTTCTGTAGTAGTAGGGGCAGGGGGCTAGGAATCCTCCTCCCCTTGTAAAATTATCCTACTCATCAGGATAAAGAAAGGGGCGAGTAAACGTGAAAGTGGTCCCGGACCCTGAGAATTAGAACCCTTGAATATTGTTTCTGTTCGGGCTCTGTCTCGAGTCAGCCACCCCCGGGAATGGGGTATGTTCTTTCATATATACTTACTAGGCCTACTGTATACTATATACTAGTTGTTACTTTACACATTCTATATGTTATTGTTCTTGATGATCTTCAAAGACATCAATGGCTTTTCGTCATCTGTTGTTGTTATATACATCAATCAATATGTGTTTCAGTCCAGGAAAGACTCTAGACCGATTATATTCAATTAAAGTTTCTATTCTATTCTATTCTATATACTCAGGCCCAATCACTCCTAACATCTTGAAGTGTTTATTATAATAATTTTGTCTAGACTAGTGGATGACAACGATCATTATAATATTGTGTTCTGTAGTCGAGTCAGGTTTGGGGACTTTGTCATCATTTCAGTCCAAGTTTTCATCACTCGGTGGGGATTGGGCCTGAGTATACTGTATACATACTTTTATTGTTCTTAGTGTCTTGTTCTCCCTCAAGATGTTTTCCTATATTATGGTTCTTCCTTTACCATCACCTTATTGTCTTGAATTGTGTTAGACTTCCTGAAGATTTTGCAATTCTAACAGAGAACTACTTTTTAACTTCCTACCAAGGTGATCAGCGTTCGCACCTGTTTAAGCATGAAGGTTTTTTCACTAGCCCTGGTTGGTACCGTCTCCCTTAAGCAAGGGGATGTGTATTGGTCTCTGTTGGCTATTACAGTGCTATTGTATCTAGGAGCAGGGGATACAGAGAAATGGTGCTTAATAAAAGACCTGAAAATATTATCATATATTTATTCCGCTTTGTATTTTATGTAATGTCTTGGCTTAAATACTTAAGTATCTTATAATATTTTGACATCGGAATCTAATATTAGTAAAGCGAAAACAATGTTTGCCTGTTGTTATAATATACCTTTATATTCTACATTTTGTAAACCATAACTGTTTACTATAGTATTCTCTGTATTGTATTTCTGTCTTTTCTGTTTTGTGTTCTCCTTTTGGCTCCAGTAGGTCACTGAGGAACCATCTAGAGGTAGAATGACTCTGGCCTTTCTTGCTTAGTATCACACACACGTTCCTCCTCCTCTCACTGTTTCTGTCTTACTTTATCTTTATGTGACGCCGGAGAGTAAATGGTGTTCCTGTGTGTTGGGGGGGGGGGGGGGGGGGGGGTTGTTAGTTCCGTAGATGTCTTAGTATTTGTGAAGGGATCTGGTCTTTGTCACTTCGTATTATTGTAGTGCTTCATATTATAGTGTTCATCACTTTGATATTCATCCTGCAGTATTCGTATGTATGCATTGTGCGTGTGTCTTAATTTATGCGGCGGCTTATAAACATGTTACCTCTCTCTCTCTCTCGCGCTCTCGCTCTCATCTCATTGTGTTATTTTATTTCATAGATTTCATTTTAGTAAGCGTAGTTTCCACATAGCGATTTTGATAATTTAATTTTACTTTATATTGTCCTTGTCCCAATTTTGGTTTGTTTAGTTTGCAAGTTTTACATTTTAATCATCAATAACATTGGTAATGAGTCAGTAATTGGTCATTAGGTGATAATAACACTATTTGTATGACTGTCAACAATGATCACAATAATTACCATGTACCGGTACACTGACAAGTAACATACATCTTAATGCTGTCAACAATTATCACAATAATTACCATGTACCAGTACACTAACAAGTAACATACATCCTCTCCACCACCCCACCCCCCTACTCCTCTATCTATCTTGTCACAAAATCACAGAGCTAAAAAACACTTTTGCATTTTCACATATTCTCCCCTGACGTGATTAATGGCCGTGGCAAATACCACAAAAGGCACAGATTTTGTCTTAGGTCATGATAAACGATCACCTGGACCACATTCTGAAAATAAATATAATACAAACATGGTATAAAACAACAGTTCTGCTCTTGAACAAATGATCAGCCAGGGCGCCCGAGGAATAATAGTTGTTGTTCCCCAAGCTGCCTGGCCGAACAGCCCCAAGGCTCCGAGCACGGCCAAGGCCATATCCGAGCGCCCCCACAGAACCCCCCCTGCCGACCACAATAAAGCCTGGGTGACCGAAGCCACTCCATGGCGGGGAGCTGAGGAGGGTGCGGAAACGCCCGGGAAACCAAAGCCCCACCCAGGGCCTTGTGCCCCTCAGCAATTATGAAGAGAAAGTTGAGGGGCAAGGGAAAAATGTAACGCTTTGGCTTCCAATCTTGGTAGATTGGGAGGTCAATCCACGGAAGAGACGCCGTCACTCGAGATCTAGAAAATATTTAAGTAAAAGGAACAGTCAGAGTAAGCTATGGGTATGGCAGAGATCGCTCAGTTCTCACTCTGATAGACCAGCCCATCACCAGTAATAATAGTAATGTTATATAGTGTAAATATTAACGACCGAGTGTTTTACACCAACCATTGGAAGCCCTGTACACACATCAATGTACACACAACTAAACGGGAAGCAATTGTTTTCTTGTGAGCTATGGCAATTCTTACGTACTGTAGATTGGGTTCTGTATACTTTATTATATTATCATAGTTTGAGATATGTTTCAAGTGTAATGGTTTATAATGTCCAAGGATTAACAGTTCTATTATGACGAAGTATTTTTTTTTTTTTTTTTTAAAGAGACAATGAACGGAGGAAGGAAAAACACAGATAAAACAAAAAGGTCCATGTGCCTAAAGGCATCCTCCATTCATAAAATGTTTGTAACAACTGGATTTAAACATTTGTAGATTGTAAGTTTGTGGAAAGCAATTCGAGGGAAGTGAATTCCAAAGAGTAGTAGTTCTAGGGATAAATTAATTTTGATAAGCAGAAGTTCTGCATTGTGGAGGAGAAAGTGTAAATTCATGGGCGCTCTCAGCTGCCCTAGTTCTACGGGGAAAGATGTGGAGAGGCGGCACAATTGAAGCAAGTTCCTCGGAACAATTGCTGTGAAAATATCTGTAGAATAATGCAAGGGATGCAACGTTTCTTCGTATGGATAATGTAGGAAGGTCCTGTGTGATTGCAGGGTTATTGATTAATCTAATAGCTTTATTTTGAATTTTGTCCAACTGCCTCAATGCAACCACTCCACTTCCACTCCACAGAGGTGAACAGTAATCCATCTGAGAACGCACATGCCTTCTTTATATTACGGCCAACTGCTCGTCAATGAAGAATTCTCGAACTCTGTACAGGAGTCCCAGTTTTTTAGAGGCAATGCTTCTAACATAATGTGTCCAGCTCAAGTTAGTAGTTAATGTTACACCGAGAAAGTCAATACTAGGGGAAGTGGGAATATTTACATCATTAAAAAATATATGGGAGTCAGTGAGATTCTGTCGGTTAGAAAATTGAATGTACTTGGTTTTCTGTGCATTAAAGGAAACTAGATTCTTTTGTCCCCATTCTTCAATTCTAGAAAGGTCCTGGTTCAGAGAAATTGCAGTGTTTATTTTTGAATTTATAAGATCGGGTTGGGTGAAAGAATTGGTAAATGTGAAGGAACTGTGGAGTGTTGAGTCATCTGCGTAGGAATGTATTGGATTATGAGTGGTAGATATGAGATCATTGATATGAATGAGGAACAGAGTTGGGGCCAAAACTGATCCCTGGGGAACACCAGCATTTATTGAGTGAAATTGAGAATAAAGGCCATCTACCATTACACGTATTTTTCTGTTATGAAGATAAGAAGAAATTAGTGGAACTAATGATGCAATGCCGTAGTGTGACATCTTCGACAATAAGGATTGATGCCAGACTATCAAATGCCTTTGATATATCCAGTGCTATTGTATGTGTTTCACCATGTTGGTCTGTAGCTTGGTTGATTTGATGCGTAAGAAGGCAAAGAATGTCTGCAGTTGATCGACATCGTCTAAAACCATATTGCCTATCACTGATTAATTTATTATTCTCAAGATGCTTAATTATGTGATTATTTAATATAATTTCAAAGACTTTACCAAGAGTGGAAGTTATAGCTATTGGTCTGTAGTTTGATGAATCTGAAGAGGCACCTTTTTTAGGAACTGGATGGATGTTTGCTTCTTTCCAGGGTACTGGGAAGCATGAGGTATGAGTACATAGACGGAAAATTTTTGCCAATACAGGAGCGAGCACCAAGGAGCAATTCTTAAGTACTATTGGAGGAATTTCATCTGGATCAGGAGCCTTATCTACTGAGAGATTCTGCAAAATAGTTTTGACATGTCTGGTGTGGATCTTAAGTGAGGGAATTTCAGGCGAATTAAAATTAAGTACAGGAACATCTTGATTTATTTCATCTAAGGTTGATTTGGTGGAGAAAATATCCGCAAGAAGGTTAGCTTTACCTCGTGGGTCACTTACAAGATTGCCAGTCGGAGATTTTAATGGTGGAATGGATGAAGCAGTTGTGAAGTTGGATTTGAATGAGTTAAGAGTAGACCAAAATATTTTGTTATCATTTGGATTATTTAGAAGTTTATTTGCCTGCTTGTGAAGAAAGTTTGATTTAGTTAGGTTTAATACAGTTTTGGCATGATTTCTGATGTTTCTAAAGTAATTAAAGGCTTCATGTGTTTTTGATCTTGTGTATGCATTGTAGGCTATTGCTTTTTGTTCAGTTACTCTAGCACAATTATGGTCAAACCATTTAGGTGAATTAGATCTTTTACTGTACTTTTGATGAGGAATATAAGTTTCCATTGTACACACAGTTTATGTTTCGTGTGACTCCAACTGTCACACCTAAACATATTAATACATATTAAGCAGAACCAGTCAACACTTTAATATACATATTAATACATATTAAGCAGCACCAGTCAACACTTTAATATACATATTAATACATATTACGCAGAACCAGTCAACACTTTAATATACATATTAATACATATTAAGCAGAACCAGTCAACACTTTATTATACACATACAAATGTATTATCTGGCTTTTAACTTCCAACAGCTGGCCCGACACACCTGCTGACTGGCACGATATTGATGTGAGAGAGAGAGTGTGAGTAAGTGAGTGAGAGATAGATATTACCGTGATTAGCATCGACTTTGTTAACACTGGCTCTCCTCTCTTTGTAAACATGTATATGCACTTTCTGGCTATCATTAAAGAATGGCATGCAACTTAGGAAGAACCTGTGGGAGTCAGATGGTTGATTTACGTACTCGTATTCCTTTGATCCCTAGAGGTTTTTCTTAAGCTAAGTAAAATATCTAATGTAAGGCAGAATAGAATGAAAATGCGTCAATGTATCGAAGGGATAACTCAATAACCCCTTCATCAACAAATATAACCTGCCACAGATTATTCTTCCACTTTCCCTGACCAAACAGTTTCCTTCAGTTAACCATTAGCATCAGCTTGCCTCTACAGTCACGGACCAGCTGGATCATTTACATATTAATTATTCCGCCTCCAAATGAATTCATCACAACTTGACCTTTTTGTTTATCGTGGTCAGGTGATGCTCGGAAATGTTGTTGTGTTGTGCGGTGCTGCTGTGCTGTGTTGTGTTGTGTTGTGATTTGTTTTGCTTTGTTGTATTGTGTCTTGCTCTGGTGTGTTGTGCTGTTCTGGGTTGTGTCGGGTTGTGCTGTTCTGTGCTGTGTTGTGTTGTTCTATTGTGTTTATAATTAGGTAATGTAAAACCCTGTCCACAACGAATCAAGTCATTCTGTGGAATAACATATTTTCCATCTTACGAAGTGAAATGGTAAAACCAGCTTAAAACCTTGCGTTACCTGGTCGACGAAGGAGCGGAAATTTCCGAGTTAATGGACAAAGAGCCGGAGATTAATGAGAGAAAAGTTGTGAGAGTAATGAGAGGAAGTTAACATATTAAGGAACCATTAGCACGATATTCTCGGCCACCAGGATATTAGTCCACTACAACAGTTTTACAAGGAGTTATATTAATTAAGGACTATTTTCACTTTATATTAATATGTTTCGTTAGTTGTACAATCAAGGGTATTAGGTGTTGTCATAGATTACAGTGGCCCTCGCTCAAAAAGTGTTATTGGTATCTTTATAGTTGCTGGGAAAAGTGCTTATCCCTCAGAGTATTAGTGTCCGAAACTTTGTGAAATATCTGACAACACTTATTAACCTCGACCGTACTATCCTTACGGTATGCTGCTGCACATACACACACATACACGTATTCGGTATATACAGCTAACAATAGCTTTGTTGTTCTCATTCTCACGAAGGAAGAAGGAAGGTTGTAGGATATAACGAAGAAAACACTGTTCTTACTCGAACACTATTGTAGGTATTTTTGTCATTCCTAGTATGAACGTCGTTTGTCTCCTGGTTGTGTGTTGTTACTGGGACTAATAGACTATTGTTGGATGGTATTGTAGGTGCTTTCATGAGAGAGAGAGAGATAATTACGTTTCATAGTATGTATGGGCTAATTTCCATGACATCAATACAAAAATACAAAAGTGAAACTGCACACACGAATACAAATGTTAATGATTTCCAGGTCAGGGGAAATATACCTACTGTTTTGTTGTGTGCCGAGTTCTGTGTTAACAATGGCCCAATTAGTATTCCGTCCACCTTACACTGCAACACTAGTTTTGTATTCAAAGCTTTATGTTGTGTTATCTAGTTGTATTTTGGTACCAACACACCAAACACATGGCCACACAAACCTTGCCGACATATTTACCTGGTGGATAATTATAGTGGATGTTGAACCAGTAGTGATATATTGTTAACCAAGATGGGACAGTTATCACAAATGGTAGTACTGAAATATATGGTCTTCTCTTATCAAGTTATCCTTGACTTTTGTGTACCGTTAAACAGTAAACACAGTTCTCGATATCTGTGTTGAAGAGGTTGTTGTGTTTCTTCCATCATTGATGGAGGATATTATTATATTGTTTTATTTGTGTATCTTATTGTCATTGTTATGATATTGTTATTGTTGTTGGTGGGATGTTAGTTTGTCATTATAGTTTTGGACAATAAATAGAGAGCGAGAGAGAGAGTTTGAAAGGTTCAGTCAGTTTAGTTTCAAGCAATATTACAAGTCTTTCTGTAGGCTATGTATTATAATGTATTGTAAGCTCTGGGACTACTCTCTCCATCATTCAGTGTTTCCCTCTTCCTATGACTTAAATTGATTCAAGCTCTTTGTGTCTAATAATTTTGGCTTATAACTATTTCTTAAATTTGGCTCTATCATGTTTTCAACTTCGGGGTGGACACTGGTTATAGACAGCTTTGGCTTTTGTCTCCTTCATGCACATAGACAAAAATGATAATTCTATCTAGCAATAGTTCTAGTGTACACACTTGTGTGTTCGCTCGTGTGCGTGTTACAGCTATAGTAGGCCTATGTGTATCAGGTATTAAGTTACTGCAAATACGAGACTGTCTGTATGTGTTTACATGCACCCAAACAACGTGTTCTGTATACACTCACTTATGTATGGATCAGTCTTCGTGTCAGTTTACAGATAAGTATGTGTGTGATGCAGGGTGTGTGTGGAGGAATAGTTATGTCTGTGTGTGTGTGGAGGAATAGTGTGTGTGTGTGTGTGTGCGCGCGCGCGCGCGTGTGTGCTTTATCCCGTGTGCATGTGCGTGCGCTTGTCTGGTTGAATGTTAGGCGTTGATTTATGTGTATTTATGTGTTATTGTGTTTTGTTTCGGGTGTGTGAGAGCATTTTGGAATCGATAGCTATGAACACAGCCACTGACGGAATCAACAACAGCGTTAATTCCGTGTTTGTGTGTTGTTGTGAGTAGGGAAGTGAGGAGGGTTTAATGAATGATTATGCATGTATATATATATATATATATATACCCGGTATATATACTGTATATATACGTACATACCCCATAGCTGGGGGTGGCTGACTTGAGACAGAGCCCGAACAAGGACAACACTTAAGACTGCTCTTGGTTTAACTTATTTATAGACCTTTAGTTGGAAGGTTATGACATTCTTGTAAGCTACAGAAAAATAGACACGCTCGTGTTCGTATTTGTGTAGCGGAGTTAGCGATACATTACCAGTGTAGTTAATATGCTGTTGTTTATATATACTCCATTTTGGCAGTTATATTTATAAAGCTTTGTATGTGTGTGTGTATATGTGTGTGGACAACTGTATTACCCCCCTACATTTAGCAGTTATCCCCTCGTAAAACTTTGTTTTACGAGTGTATATTGTATATCGTGGATTATTATAACCACTTTCTGTAACATACTTCAACAATACAAATATCAACCCTTCATCTTCTCTCAATATTCTCTGTGTCTCTTTTTCTTCTGGACCATATCACCACTCTTGCCAAGGCGGCCTCCCCTGCACAGCTTCTTGCTCTGTACAGGGGCACAGTGCGTCCTTGTATTGAGTATTGTTCACATATGTGGGGAGGATCCTCTCACACCGCACTCCTAGACAAAGTAGAAAGGAAAGCGTTTCGTATAATTAACTCCTGTCCACTCACCGACTGTCTGCAATCTCTCTCTTCACTGCAATGTTGCATCACTCTCGCTATTCTATTACTACTACAATAATCAGTGTTCCTCAGAGCTCTCTCATTGTGTACCACGTCCTCTACGTAGGGTACGTGGTACCGGTCTTGCAACACAATCCCACCCCTACTCTGCAACTCCCCAACTCAAAAGTGAAACGATACACCCAATTTTTCTTGTATTCAACATTTGAGCTCTGGAACTCTCCCTGAACCCATCTTTCCCTCATCCTATGACTTAAATTGTTTCAAACTCCGTGTATCCAGACATTTTGGCTCGAACTTGCCTTGATTTTGGTCCTGTCACTCTTTCAACTCTGGGGGTGGCACTCGTCACAGGCAGTTTTGCCTTTTTGTCTCCCTCATCCACATAGACAAATAAATAAAACATAACTATCACAACAAATTGATTTGGTGAATGTATGAATTCTCACCCATTTGTTGTCATCTATATGTAGTGTAAATGGGTAGAACATCCAGTAGAACATAGATAAAGACGATTAAGTTATAACTGATTACTGAACACCATTGTGAAGGTGTGGGTGTGATGTGAAGATAACGATGGCTAGGTCAGCTGAATATATGTGTTTATATAATGATACTTAGATCCCTCATGATGCCCTGCCTTAAACTCGATAACAATTCCACATCAAATTCTCCTTTCCCCAGATATATGTTCCCCTTTCCATGACCAAATGTTTCCTGCAGTTCCCCATTGACTTGAGCAGCGCTAGACAATCACGGACCATCTAACTCATTTACATGTTAATTATTCCGCCGACAAATGAACTCATCACAACAGATTCCTTTATTTGTCCTCGTAGCCAGACGCGGCGATCAAAGTCGGAAATGTTGTTATTGTTGGGTCGAGTATTTATAATCGAAAATTAATCAGGATGATAATATCTATCTATCTATCTATATGCTCATATATATATACTGTATATATATATCTATGTTATTATTATTATTATTATGATATATGTTATTATTATTGTAAACAAAAAATGTGTTGAGAGTGTGGCAACGTTTTGACTGGAATTCCTGAACAACCTCAAATGGTTATCCTTTTTTCCTGGTTCTCTTACAGGGAAATGCATATAAAAAAAAAATATATATATATATATACAGTATATATATATATATATATATATATATATATATATATATATATATATATATATATATATATATATATATATATATATATATATATATATATATATTGAAATCAAAGAAAGACCAAAACCTGCAATATCTTAACCCGGATTTGAAGTGCTAAATGAGCCAATTGGGACATTAAAAGCTTGAAGCCATTGAAGTGTAACTGTAACATTAACCCTCTCCGACATATGACGCGAGTTTGAGCCTATTGGGGATACTTTAAAGCCTTTGTTACCATCAGGGGTATTTAGAAACCTTTAGTTTAGTTACTTCAACCTCTGTAGTTGTCTTTGAGTTAGCTGTGGGCAGAAAACTAATCTTGGAGAGGTAATTATTAGAGTGAGAGAACTCTATTTCTTATTGCTAATCTGGCAACCTCTGCGTCATAAATGCGTGAAAGGGTTAAACAGTTCCCGATAGTGTAATGACCAACTCTCACATCATTACTATGTTAACGATGTTTGTCTTTACACCTCTTCCCTCCCTCCCTCCCTCCGTCTCTCTCTCTCGTCACTTCTCTTCCTTTACCATTAACCTTCCCTCCCTCCATCCTCTTCACTCTCTATCCGTCTCTCTCTCTCGTCACTTCTCTTCCTTTACCATTAACCTTCCCTCCTTCCATCCTCTTCACTCTATCCGTCTCTCTCTCTCGTCACTTCTCTTCCTTTACCATTAACCTTCCCTCCCTCCATCCTCTTCACTCTCTATCCGTTTCTCTCTCTCTCTCGTCACTTCTCTTCCTTTACCATTAACCTTCCCTCCCTCCATCCTCTTCACTCTCTATCCGTCTCTCTCTCTCTCGTCACTTCTCTTCCTTTACCATTAACCTTCCCTCCCTCCATCCTCCTCACTCTCTATCCGTCTCTCTCTCTCTCTCTCGTCACTTCTCTTCCTTTACCATTAACCTTCCCTCCCTCCATCCTCTTCACTCTCTATCCGTCTCTCTCTCGTCACTTCTCTTCCTTTACCATTAACCTTCCCTCCCTCCATCCTCCTCACACTCTATCCGTCTCTCTCTCTCTCTCTCTCGTCACTTCTCTTCCTTTACCATTAACCTTCCCTCCCTTCATCCTCCTCACTCTCTATCCGTCTCTCTCTCTCGTCACTTCTCTTCCTTTACCATTAATCTTCCCTCCCTCCATCCTCTTCACTCTCTATCCGTCTCTCTCTCTCGTCACTTCTCTTCCTTTTCATCCACATCCCTACCTTCTCTCCAATACTCCACGTCCACAAGTATAATATAAATGCTAACCTTGCAAAATAGATAAACCAAAACAAGAACCGCGCAATATTAAGACAAAACACTTACCATAATCACTGTGGAAATAACGTGTTGAAGATTAAGCAAAATAATAATATGAAATATAAAACACAAAGCCACTGGAATTACATTACGTCCTTCATTACCTGGCTAAAGAGTCGGACTTTACGAGGTAATGAGCTAACCTTCTGAGATTAATGATAGGAAAGTTGGGATGATGTGAGAGTAATGAGAATAAGTTAACATATTACATCATAATTAATGATAGGAAAGTTGTGATGATGTGAGAGTAATGAGAATAAGTTAACATATTACATAATAATTACCAACAATCTTGTAGGCCAGTGGGAATAGTTCACTAGGAGAGTCCTACAAGGGCTTTAATAAAGTAACAACTGTAAGTGATCATTATTATTTGGTGAACAATAGGATTACAATTTATCTTTTATTTACGTTGTTTACATAGTTATATACTTACCATTTGACAATTCAATAAAGTGGCTTTTCTAAGGATGACTACACCAAAGAACCAAAGCAGAAATAGCATAATTATTACAAGTACTGTAATTAAACGTTGCTAGGTATTTTTTCGACATTCTGTCCATATTTTCCACACTTCTCATTCTGTATATACCTGTCAGTATAAGACTCAATTCTCCCGGGAACGTTCATTTTGAGGCTTTATGAATATTGTTCATAGTTGACCATGACAAAATAATCCAATTAATGCAGAAGTACGATAGCAAACACGAATCAACATTATCACGATTTTCAGGTCATGGGTAGTATGCGTATTTTTAGATTGTGTGCCGCGTTCTTGTGTTGATCATTAAGCCAATTAGTATTCCGTCCACCTTACACTGCAACACTAGTTTTATATTCAAAGCTTTACGTGGTGTTGTCTTGTTGTATTTTGGTCCCAGTAAATTGGAAACATACAGGGTGTTTCAAAAAATTTGATATCATTTGGCAATCTAATAACTTTGCCAATTTTCGTTCAAATGACCTCAAATTTTAACAGCATGTGTAGAAACATGTCAAAAAATTTATGTTTAATGTTTTATGTTTTTATCTTTTCAGGTATAGAAATGCCATTCATTTCAAGAGAAAAGGCGTGTTGTGTGTTTGAGTATGCTCGAACACAGTCGAACAAGACTGTGCAGAGTGTATTTGTGAGAGAATTCTCTAAAAATTCACCAACTGCAATGCATATTTGGACATGGCACAAAAAGTCAAAGAGGAAGGCTGTCTGTGCAGGGCAAAAGGATCTGGACGACCACCAGCATAGGAAGAGACGGTCGAGCGGGTTCGCGAAAAACTCTTGCAAAGCCCCAAGAAGTCCATAAGAAGAGCAAGTCTGGAAACCCAGATTCCTCCAACAACAGTTTGGCGTGCACGCTGCACAGTCTTGTTCGACTGTGTTCGAGCATACTCCAACACACAAAGCGCATTTTCTCTTGAAGTGAATGGCATTTCTATACCTGAAAAGATAAAAACATAAAACATTACACATACAATTTTGACATGTTTCTACACAGGCTATTAAAATTTGAGGTCATTTGAACGAGAATTGGCAAAGTTATTAGATTGAAAAATGATATCAACTTTTTTGAAACACCCTGTATATAGTTACTAGTTAGTTCGGTACCTGTATATTAACAAATGCAATAAGATGACGACTTTATGCAATTCTACCTACCGCCTGTTGAATATATTCCTCTTATTGCTATCTTATAGCTAAGTAAGATAGGGTATATTTGGTTAAGTTATGTGTGGGCAAGTTGATTGTATAGGTTTACTATGGAACTTACTAAGCAAAGCGTAATCTATAATTATATATATTTCGATATATGTTTTGGACAAAATATAAAAGGAAAAGCAACGGGATTCTCAACATCACCAATTTTTACTATTACACATACACAATTTGCAGATCCAGCGTTCTATTCCTTTTTGTAAATACAGCAGCCATTGGTTCAACATATAGTGAACAACGGACACTAATGGGTTCGTTATATAAAACTAACTAACAAAGGCTATCACAATACAGTATACACTATTATATTATATATATTATATATTATGAATTTGTATTAGTTAAATAAATGCAAACCCTGTTGCATAGTATATAGGTCACTTATTATGTTGTTTATCCAACCTAGTTCTACAATATGACATCATGCTATCATATTACCATCATTTGCTATGTTATTGTTATAAACCTCGGTGTTATTTCTTATATCAATATTATTGCATCAACTTATCCTTGTATTTGTGCGATTCCATGTTTATAGTCCCTTATTGTTTTGCTGATTAGTTTTGGAAGTCATCGGGTGTGTTGACTTTGGTCGATACATTGTGTGGAACATTATATATCATTAAACTATAAAAAACTTAACCCCACGGTAACGATTATTGTTTATATATTTATATTGTGATCATTAAGTGGTATTATTCCATTTGTCATTACTAATTATAAGGTTAGGTTTGATTAATGTCTTGGTGGGGGTGAATGTTGTTGTAACCCAGATGGTGGTGGTTTCATATGATTTTGGCTTTTGGTGTTCTATATTATATTCGGGGGATTCATCTCTGTGCCAAGGTTTTATTTCATTCTGTATTGGCTTTATTTGTTTAGTGTTTTATATTTTGTTTAGTTGTCCCTGTTCAAGCTCTGTCTCGAGTTGGCCATCCCCAGCTATGGGGTATATGCATACATATATACTGTACATCTCTCTCTTCGCCGCCATGTTGCATCTCTCTCGCTATTCTATCGCTACTACAATAATCAGTGTTCCTCGGAGCTTTCCCAGTGTATACCACCTCCTCTACGTAGGGTACGTAGTACCCGCCTTGCAACACAATCCCACCCCTACTCTGTGCAACTTTCCAACCAAGAGTGAAACGCTATTCTCAGACTTTCTTCTATTCAACTGCTGAGCTCTGGAACTCTCTCCCAGAATCAGTCTTTCCCTCTTCCTATGACTTAAATTGCTTCAAACTCCGTGTGTCCAGGCATTTTAGCTCGAACGTCCCTCGATTTCGGCCCTGTCACTCTTTGAAATCTGGGGGAGGCACTCGCTGCAGGCAGTTATGCCTTTTGTCTCCCTCATTCACATAGAAAAAAAATAAATAAATAAATACATACTGTACATACATAAATCTTTTGCTTAGTGTTTTATCTCCGGTATTGTGAGGGTGATATATGGTTTGTTGTGAGGGTGATATATGGTTTGTTGTGAGGGTGATATATGGTTTGTTGTGAGGGTGATATATGGTGTGTTGTGAGGGTGATATATGGTGTGTTGTGAGGGTGATATATGGTGTGTTGTGAGGGTGATATATGGTTTGTTGTGAGGGTGATATATGGTGTGGTTGGATATGGTGTGTTTGTGAGTGATATATGGTTTTGTTGAGGGTGATATATGGTGTGTTGTGAGGGTGATTAATGGTGTGTTGTGAGGGTGATATATGGTTTGTTGTGAGGGTGATATATGGTTTGTTGTGAGGGTGATATAATATGGTGTGTTGTGAGGGTGATATATGGTGTGTTGTGAGGGTGATATATGGTGTGTTGTGAGGGTGATATATGGTGTGTTGTGAGGGTGATATATGGTGTGTTGTGAGGGTGATATATGGTGTGTTGTGAGGGTGATATATGGTGTGTTGTTATGGTGATATATGGTGTGTGTGAGGGGATATATGTGTGTTGTGAGGGTGATATATGGTGTGTTGTGAGGGTGATATATGGTGTGGTGAGGTGATATATGGTGTTGTGAGGGTGATATATGGTGTTTTGTGAGTGATCTATGGTTTTTGTGAGGGTGATATATGGTGTGTTGTGAGGGGTGATATATGGTGTGTTGTGAGGTGATATATGGGTGTGTTTGAGGGTGATATATGTGTGTTGTGAGGGTGATATATGGTGTGTTGTGAGGGTGATATAGGGTGTGTTGTGGAGGGTGATATATGGTGTGTGGAGGTGATATATGGTGTTGTGTGAGGGTGATATATGGTGTGTTGTGAGGGTGATATATGGTGTGTTGTGAGGGTGATATATGGTGTGTTGTGAGGGTGATATATGGTGTGTTTTGAGGATGATATATGGTGTGTGAGGGTGATATATGGTTTGGTGGAGCGTGATATTGGTGTGTTGTGAGGGTGATATATTGGTTGTGAGGGTGATATATGGTGTTTGTGAGGGTGATATATGGGTGTTGTGGAGGGGTGTATTTTGGTGTTGTGAGGGTGATATATGGTGTGTTGTGAGGGTGATAATTGGTTTGTGGAGGGTGATATATGGTTGTTGTGAGGGTGATATATGGTGTGTGTGAGGGTGATATAGGTGTGTGTGAGGGTGATATATGGTGTGTTTGAGGGGTGATATATGGTGTGTTGTGAGGGTGATAATGTGGTGTGAGCGTGATATTGGTGTTGTGAGGGTGATATATGGTTTGTTGTGAGCGTGATATATGGTTTGTTGTGAGGGTGATATATGGTGTGTTGTGAGGGTGATATATGGTGTGTTGTGAGGGTGATATATGGTGTGTTGTGAGGGTGATATATGGTGTGTTTTGAGGGTGATATATGGTGTGTTGTGAGGGTGATATATGGTTTGTTGTGAGGGTGATATATGGTGTGTTGTGAGGGTGATATATGGTGTGTTGTGAGGGTGATATATGATTTGTTGTGAGGGTGATCTATGGTGTGTTGTTTGGTGTGTACAGTATGTATAAATTTTCAATATTTATTATAAAACAAACTCCGGTCTATTGGTTAATGAAACAGCTTATACATTACTAATGGTTTGCTTTATCTTATTTGGTAATCCATTCCCTCTCCCGTCATCGAATCTCAAATTAATTGACGTTTGGGATCTGTGAGGAAATCTATCCAAGGTGTATGTCGTGTTTTGAAGGTGTAGTGAGTACAACAACGTATTACGAACATATTATACCGTAAATGATAAAATACATTATATGTTGGTAATATATTATACTGTAGGCAATACAATAAATGTTAGAGCATTACCCTCTATTAACAATCATATAAGTAACAAATATTGCAAGTACATGGCATATGTAGATATACTGTATATTAAGTATATATGATTGATGACTAGAATTAGTTTCTTAGCCAGAAATTTTGTAATTAAAACTTTTGTTTTTCAACGGGTGGGATATTGGAAGATAAATCAAGATTTGTCGGAGTTTGAGTTTGGCTAAAATTGATAGTAATATACAGACCAATTACCTATATTTATGTTTTAATTCCAAATTAAATTGTGCATAATTAATTTAAGAATTGCATATAATACTTATACCGACAATTAAAGTTTATTAACAAATTTAGTACCGGTAGTATTGACAATTTAACTAATTTTAAAGCTTACAGTGTTTAGAATATTTGGGAACTCTGGAAATTGAATTGGCTGCAGTAATGCTGCTTCAAACGGATTATTTACTTGTTGATAGTTAAACTGAACTATTTGAAAACATCATGCATACAAATGCCTGTCAGATCTTTAGCTATTACTAATGGGTCACTGTTATTCAGAAAGATTGTTAGGATTTCTAGTTTTGTTTATTGAATATTTTGAAATTACATATTTGCATTTTTACAGGAAGGAGAAACCCTCATCTTTTTTATCTCTGTGTATTTAGTGAGATGGAAAGGTGATTGATCACTTTCGTAGGTTCAAAACTATTCTCATGCAAGTGGCTATATTCTTACAGTAAATCCCTGTATAAATATTAATGCAATTATGTATAAAAAAATAATTATAGAATTTAAATTTCAGATGTGTGTGAAATCTCTTTGAGCTGGACTATGGTGAGTGTTGACTACCTCATTTATGTCGCCTGTTGTTTTAGTTATCGGTATTATTATTTTGTTGTGACGTACGCAATGTTGTGTGATTTATGCATTTTTGGGGGACTTTATTTTTTTTAGAAACTTCATTTGTTTAATAATTTATTGTTTTAGTGACCTCAGAATCCGAATTTATCCCCTTGAGAAATCCCTCTGGATCGATGTATAAGGTGAATGCAGCAATATTAGTAAACGGTATATAGAGGTCAATCAGAGATAAGCTGGGGGGTTTTTTTTCTAGTGAAATGGTGAAGGTTGGCACGTCACTTACATCTGCATCATCATAAAAGTGTACATCGTCAGCCTGATTTAGTTCACAGTAGGCTATAACAAAGTTCTCTCCAATACGTTTCCACTCTAACCCGTCAAATTTTAGGTTGTTACATCTCACTCTAGCAATCCTTCATTTGTATTTTTCAATTGGTTTTCTGTGTTCCTCTCTATTTCCATCAATGCTTCTTCAGCAGAGACAAATTCTTGGTTTACCATGCTCTCCTTATAATTTACCCAGTAACAGACCGTTACAGTCTGTAAGTCACAAACTGTAACGGCTCCCTCCTATTTCAAACCTTATAATATGATAACCGTTATTTGAAAAAACGTACACTAGGTTGTCTTAACCCTCTCACGTTTTTGACGCAATTTTGAGCCTATTAGGGATACTTTAAAGCCTTCGTTACCATCAGGGGTATTTAGAAACCTCTGCGTCATAAAAACGTGAAAGGGTTAATTTGTTTCTTGTCTAAGCTGGTATAATCTATGTCAATTAATTTCCAAGGTATTGTGGTGGCAATTGTTATTTACCGGTACTTATGAAACCTACAATACCTTAGCCTCGCCACTTGTGAATATTCTGTCACAATTCATCTTCTCACGAATTTCGTTACCACACTATTTTACCCACCAGATCTTGTTTTATAGTAGGCCTAAGCTTCCATGAATGTGTTGAAGTTAATGTCTGGTGTATAAAGCCACGTTATAAAACAAGTAGTTGTTATTGTTCGTCTCCGTACTGCGGTACCATCGCTCGTGTATCTTATATATCAGGATTTATTTATAAGCATATTAATTGGATTTGCATTCTTGCTTCCATCAGGCAATTTTATTTAGCTTAGCAATACCAATTTATAATTACAGGGATAAACGCTATTTCAATTACTTTAATTATATAATGAGAAGTATTTTCTAAGGTAGGCTAACTGGACTGGCTGTAGGTAGAATATACTGTATGTAAAGTTACTGTGTTTATTATAAAAACCTTTTGGAGGGTTTATAAAGATGCGTCATCAAGTAAAGTGATGTAATTAACCAGGAGATAATCTCCTTGGCAGCTGACCTCCTAAACCATCAACATTATTAAGGCCGCAAGGCAGTAAACCAACGGTCCTTTACCGGGATAATTAATGTTAGTATTTTTGTTTGTACCTCAGAGTACCGCCAACTTGGTGTGTGGTACAGTGATGGTATATAATACCACTACCACTGTAACTGGTATTATAGTACAGTACCACTACCACTGTGACTGGTAGTATGGTATTTATATGTTTGTATTTGTTCCCCTCTGGTATCATCAGAGGGAATCTGGCTGCCCTAAGAGTCACACATTGCGTACAAGTATGATAACAAATATATTACCTATAGCAGGAACCCGCGGGGCGTTATAATTACAGCTCTAGCTATTATGTTTGTTGGCATGTAACGTATTTTAATGTTTATGATTGACGGATTATGATTACATTGAATATACCATCCACACAAGAAGAGGTTAGGGATTACTGATGGTAGAAGTACCATATACCTCCCTCATACCATCCCCACAAGTAGAGGTTAGGGATTACTGATGGTAGAAGTACCATATACCTCCCTCATACCATCCCCACAAGAAGAGGTTAGGGATTACTACTGGTAGAAGTACCATATACCTCCCTCATACCATCCCCACAAGAACAGGTTAGGGATTACTACTGGTAGAAGTACCATATACCTCCCCCCATACCATCCCCACAAGAACAGGTTAGGGATTACTACTGGTAGAAGTACCATATACCTCCCTCATACCATCCACACAAGTAGAGGTTAGGGATTACTACTGGTAGAAGTACCATATACCTCCCTCATGCCATCCACACAAGTAGAGGTTAGGGATTACTATTGGTAGAAGTACCATATACCGCCCTTTGTTATTATCTTGTTATGTATTGTTTTTCCGATTCTCTTTATCTCTCCCTCCCTCCCTTCCTCTTCTCTTTCCTCTCTTCTTTTAGTTTCCCCCATCGTCTACACTGTTCACCTCTCTCGTCTGCTCTCCATTTTCTATGCCCCCCCCCCCCCCCCCCTCTCCCTCAGCTCTCACTTCTCCACATTACCGTGGACCATAACAGTCCCCAGTACTTAGTGTTATCATGGACTAACTCGTTACCTTAAGGTATTCAATTCCCTGAACCACTAATCGGAGTCGGCAAGACAGCAACACACCCCTTTTGTTTCATAATCTTTATCTTTACTATTTTGGAGTTTCTATCTTTAATAAAGTATTTAATTTGCTTTACGATTAACTCATAACGGAAATTAACATACTCTTGTATCGTCTCCTTTATTGCTCTTCGTATTGTGTTGATACTAGTGACGTAATGGGTTGCGTTTAGATCCTTTCAGTATTTCGACCTTTTGTGTATACAGTACCGGTATATACACTTGGAACCATTTGTACAACTTGGTGATAATTCATGGAGGTGCTGTATATTATCTGAAGAAACTTCCAGTAGAGCATAATCTTTATTATCTTATGACTATCATTATAACACATACTACAGTTTGATTGTAGTGTCGTTTTTTTTTTTTTTTTTTATATACCGGTATATATATATATATATATATATATATATATATATATATATATATATATATATACAGTATATATATATATATATATATATATATATATATATATATATATATAATTATTTTGTATTTTTGTATTTTGTTTTTTAATATATTAACTAGGGGATATATATTATTTTTTGGTTTCCCTCCATTTCTTATATATTCTGTTATTCTCTATCTCCGATTTTGTTCTCTTTTTCCACCTTTTTCTCTCCATTTCTCTCTTAATCTAATTTTCTTGAGCTTCTAGTTTATCAACTTCTGTTTTGTCTCAGTTTATCGCTTGGTATGTTATGCCCTTGACTCGTTCTATTCTCTCCCTTTCACATTCACTTTGACAATGTTCCCCTCATCTGCCTACCGCCCCTTTAGTTAAAGATTCCAGGTGACTCTTCTTAATGGACAATTACGGACCCTCTCCAGCCCTTCTCTGTTGTTTACAGTTTACCTTTTGTTGATCTGATTCATGTGTATTAAAATGTTTGTCATAAACCTTGATTTACTTAGCTCATGGTTTATGTATAACATTATCATAAACAATTACTATCCTCATATTTCCCCATTAATTTGTATAGTTTTAATTTTATTAGATTAAATGTATCTACAAATATTTAATAATAACTCTTACATCACCATGTTGTTTAGCTTTTCGTATTCAAAGCTGTATACGCCTGTATAATATTTCATCAGATTGACTCTTGTGTAGCTCTCCACCCCAGACCATCATAGATGGCTCCATTAGTATTTTCAGAACGCCCCAGCCAGCAATCCCTCAAAACGACAAACGTAATGAAGCCATAGAACTCTTAAATTCTGATCTAAATACTATCTCCAATTGGGGCTGAGAAAACCTTGTTACCTTTAATGCTTCCAAAACCCAATTTCTCCATCTATCTACCCGTACGAAACTCCCAGCGGACTATCCCTTATTCTTCAACAATACAAAAATCAATCCTTCATCTTCTCTCAGTATTCTTGGTGTCTCTTTTTCTTCTGCTCTCAGTTGGAAGGACCATATTACCAGTTTTGCTAAGGCAGCCTCCCAGAAGCTGGGTGTGCTCAACCGCCTTAGGGGGTTCTTTTCCTCTGCACAGCTTCTTGCTTTGTACAGGGGAATAGTGCGTCCTTGTATTGAGTATTGTTCACATGTGTGGGGAGGTTCCTCTCACACCGCTCTCCTAGACAAAGTTGAAAGGAAGGCCTATCGTATCATTAACTCCAGTCCACTCACCAACTCTCTGCAATCTCTCTCTCTCCGTCGCAATGTTGCATCTCTCTCGCTATTCTATCGCTACTATAATAATCAGTGTTCCTCAGAGCTTTCCCAGTGTATACCACCTCCTTTACATAGGGCACGTGGTACCCGTCTTGCAACTCAATCCCACCCCTACTCTGTGCAACTCTCCAACCCAAGAGTGAAACGTTACTCTCAAACTTTCTTCTACTCAACAGCTGAGCTCTGGAACTCTCTCCCAGAATCAGTCTCTCCCTCTTCCTATGATTTAAATTGCTTCAAACTCCGTGTGTCCAGGCATTTTGGCTCGAACGTCCCTTGATTTTGGCCCTGTCACTCTTTCAACTATGGGGGAGGCACTCGCTATAGGCAGTTCTGCCTTTTGCCTCCCTCAATCACATAGACAAAAAATGGTAAGGGTTAGTGTAAGCAGGATTATCCCCAGGCAGTCTTATGATACAACCTTCCTGGTATGTCCAAGATTGGAAGCCAAAGCGTCACATTTTTTCCCCTTGCCCCTCAACTTTCTCTTCATAATTGCTAAGGGGCACAGGGCCCTGGGTGGGGCTTTGGTTTCCCGGGCGTTTCCGCACCCTCCTCAGCTCCCCGCCATGGAGTGGCTTCGGTCACCCAGGCTTTATAGTGGTCGGCGGGGAGGGTTCTGTGGGGGCACTCGGTTGTGGCCTTGGAATTGCTCTGGGCCTTGGGGCTGTTCGGCCAGGCAGCTTGGGGAACAACAACAACCTTCCTGGTATGTTGTTAAGGTCTGGTGTAGGTTGGTGGTGTGTGTTATGGACGGTACAGTTGGACAAAGAAGTTACGTCATCAAGTACAGTTAGATTCAGCAGTTCATTGACAAACTTATTGAATGTTAAGATCCATGTCGTAAAGATATAGGAAGGACAACAAAAACAAAATCTCTTTTGCTCTCGCTCTTTCTCTCTCCCTCTGTGCGCAGAAAGAGAGAGAGAGAGAGAGAGAGAGATCAAAGCCATATACCTAACCCCTGCAGACAAAGGGACACAACACAACACAACACCTTTGACAATCAGAAGGCAGTGTGAAGGTCGGCTGGACAAACAGTAAAGGCAACATGGATTGCTAGTTATGTTTACAATAGATGGCTGTCTGTTCCAGGTGTACCTGTCTTAAGGGAGGTAAAAGGCTTATGGTGGGACAGGATGAGGGGGTAACTGAAAGTACAATATAAACAGCTGTTGGAAAGACAAGACAATTGTTTAACAGGGACGCTTCATAAATTGGTATGCATTATTTATATGAGAACACTCAGGATTTATATTTACAGTTTTACAGATACTGCTCGTTGATTAAGAAATAGGTAAATATAGATAAGTCATGGGGCAAGATAGGCATTCAGAGAAACACTTAGGACCTCAAGTAATAAATAGGAATACTTTATTTAGGATTATATTGAACTGAGGTCGATTGTCCAAGTTGACGGATCATCTCTACACACACTTCTAAACATCTTTCCTTCTCTCTCCCCTAAATTCATTATCTTCCACTTTACACTTTTCCCTCATAAGAACATAAGAACATATAACCCTAAAGATCAACTTGACTGTCGTGTTTCTCTCATACATTCAGGGATATTTTATCTGTTCTCCCCTTTCCTTTATCGTCTATGTATGGTTCCTTGTCTAGTACTCATTCTTTGATTGCCATTTCAGTTAATTATCTTTCACGTGCCCTCACACATACAGACGCAAGCACGCACCCCCCCCCCCCCCTGTCCTGTACTATACAGAATAATAGTTGATATAGTTTGGAAGACCATGGCAGAGCTGTTGTGAGAGGAGGACTCTGGTTAACAATGAAGGCTGGAGCTATTTGTAAGGGTAAGTAGAGTTATGAAGGGAGAGGTTTGGTAGAGGATGTATGATGAAGAACTGTGATGGTTTATAAGGGGAAGTGAGGGTACGGTCAGAGGAAGGATAAAGGGGGAGATTTGTGGAGAGAAGTATGAGGAGAGAGAGAGATATATTAAGGAAGTATGAGGGAAATTGTGATTCGTTTTTATATACTATTATGTTCCCTCCACCAACCGACATTATTATATATTATTGTTTATTGGTATTATATGTATATAATACAGACAATAAAAAAATACAACACATTGTAAAAGATAATACGAGTAATAATTATAAGGACAAGTATAATCATTATTAACGAAAAATATTGTGTATCTTGCAGTCGTATTGTATATGATGTCAGACCGGTATTATTGTTCCGTAGTAAGACTTGCTGCTAACACCCTAACACCATGAACACCTAAAACACCGGGACTGTGAAGTGGTACAATCATCAACGTGGTTTTGGCTGCATAACTCGTGATGACAGTGAACAGGACATTTGTGTCCATTTTTCGGGAATTAAACATCAACATAACACTAAAAGATCCCTGGAAGATGGCGAAAAGGTGGAGTTCATCGTCAGAAGTGGAAGAAAAGGCCAAGAAGCACACGAAGTCACAGGACCAACTGGCAGCAGGACACAGGGTTCTACCATCAAAACACCCAAGAAACAATACAGCAGAAATGTAGAACATGACATTAATGCTAAAATTTATGCATGCGTTCAAGCTGAAGTGGCAATTGCTGGCTCAAATAAACATCAATTGAGTCGGATAATTCCACTGATACTTCACCACAATGACCTGCCAACAATCAAGATCCCTCTTGAAGCTCTGAAACCTCCCACTCAACATGGAAGAAAGAATAAAACACCAAGGAAGGAGAACAAGCCAACTATTCAAGAAGAACAAGAAGAAGACGAGACAGAAATGGACCTCCAGGACTATGCAGAAGAATATGAAAATGAAGTAGAAGAAGATGAATACGAAGTAGAAGAAGATGAATACGAAGAAGAGGAGAAGGAAGAAGAAGACACTCCAACTCCTGTTCCATCTCCGAAAAACACCAGATCACGAACGAAGAATACAGAGAAAAAACAAGAATACCCAAAGGACCTACCAAACACTGATCACCTGGACTTCAAGAACCTCAAAAGCATCCTTACAAAAGAAGATGAAACACGAATAACTCGAGACGTCTATGAGTGCATCAGAAGAATGGAAACAGAAACCTCAGGCTACTTCTTCACGGCTTTTCGCAATGTAGCAAGAACAAAGAAACCCAGCGATAACTGGAGATGGGTGGAGATGAAGGAATAATATGACATCAATAAATACTGCCAAATTAATAACCTCCCCCCTATAGAATATAACACACAATGATAGCCAACACTATAATATTTCAACTGAAATGTTAAATAGACTCAAAATAAACTTTTAAATACAGAATAGACTCAAATAATAACTCTTAACTTCATTAAAATAATGTAATATAGTAATACCTTTGGTGTATTACAGTTGCCCTAACCTTAATAAAGCAAGGTGGTGCCCACTAACTTTTAATCTACTACTTTCTTTCATAATTTCCTACTTTACCTTCCTGACCAAACCTCTACTTTTCCTCCCCTTCCCCCGCTAGGGAAAAAAAAAAATCCGTAGTGATAATTTGGGTAAATTACTACGAAGCATTTCACTGTTGACGTTTGACAATAAGGGTTTGTTGTGAATGTAACAGTAATATTGTAAGGAAGATAATATATGTGGAAACTAATGGGATATGTCAGGGAATGATAGCGAAATAGAAGAGTAAGTTAGAGAGTTAGTTGGTTTATGAGATGAGAAGTTGAAGGTTGGAGCTCAGATAATTTCCGAGTTAATATAAGAGATACGATGAAAATTATGTGGTATAAAATTAACTAAGTATTTCAAGTACAAGACAAAGCGCTGTTAACCTTCATAATTATTGTGGTTATCCATTATGCATACAAATAGATGTTGCATCCCTTGCATTATTCTACTTATGTTTTCACTGTAAATGTTCTGAGGAACTTGTTTCAATTGTAGCACCTCTGCATCAACTATTATATAAAGTAAGTATTAAGTTAAAATAAAGTGTTGAAGTATTATTCAAGCATATTGTTCTGCTGTCAAAAGGTGGAACGATAATTGTTTTTCACATGATGTATAGTGCTTTGTACCCACACTCGTGATTATATTATATCTTGTCTGTGATTATATAATCATGGTTGGTGAGTCATGATAAACCACCCACATCCTCATAACTACACAATTATATTAATATACGAGTTATACACTATGCCTGCTATTAAAGTTGTTTAGTAGGTCATAGTTTAAGTAAGAGTCATTACTGTACTTGGTTTGACCTCTGTTGTGAGTTACTGGATAGTTTGACTTGGTTGGCTGCCGTATTTTTATGTATTATGGAATTTGGTTAAGCAAAATCTGTCAGTTTTCCAAATGATTGAAGTGTACGTATGTGAATAATAATACAGCCTTTAACGTGTATGTGTGTGTGCAGCTATGAATTTGTAGGTAATGTGTTATTGTGTTATTATCTTAGTTGTGCGATCTGTATTTACTTGAGCGCATGTTTTTGTAGATTATGCTAACTGTCGTAGTAAGATTATAGTCTTGATCCTGGTATTATCCACGTTTCCGTAGCCACCCCAGAAGATATGAGTATTCACCAAAAGCCTCATGGAAACAAACATTATAGATATTGTTGGGTTTGTTGCATGCTCTCGTTTGAACACTTATGGCTGCCTTATCTCGTTGACTACTAGAGGTCCTTGATAATTTGAATACAATTGTTTGGCGGCATATGTAATCTTTAGTCATCACTCAATGGTTTTTGAGACACTTAGGCTTTATATTATGGCTATGAAAATGCCTTACTAAACTGTATACTATCGTCTAGTGTTAGTTATAGTAAAACAAAGACATCATCGTTGTAAAAGGGTTAACTAAGCACCTGCAAGTATACACAAAGGATAATATCTGGAAGGTAAACGTAATCCACTTCCACACGGAATAACAATTGTCTTCCCAACCAAAACGTTCTCACCACATCACCGGTAGCCTACTGAAAACACGAGCACTACACATACATACATACACACACATGCGCACTCGCACACACACACGCACGCACGTGTTTCAAACTTTGGAAATATATGGATATATTTTTCCATGTTGACCCTCTCCCTAACTTCGTAAGTTGGACCATATACGGTCAGTTTCTCCCCTCAACGTTTCCATCCACACACGGTTCTCAAAGGTTCTAAATATATACATTAATGGATATATTTGTCTTTGTTCACCCTCTCCCTAACATTACTAAGTTTTTATCATATACTGTCAGTTTCTCCCCTCAGTAGTTCCATTAATTTTTCATATAACTAATTTATTCTCTCTCTCTCTCTCTCTCTCTCTCTCTCTCTCTCTCTCTCTCTCTCTCTCTCTCTCTCTCTCTCTCTCTCTCTCTCTCTCTCTCTCTCTCTCTCTGTATTCCACAGTAATTCTAAATTAATTCTGATCCAGGTTTTGAAAGATAAATTAGAGTATTGAGTAAGTACATTACCAGGTTCATTATACATCATGATAGTAAGTTAATTGGCACCAATGTATATTTATATAGTTAATCAAGGAAGAGGATGTTTCTCTTGTACTCGATAGCGATAATATATTCATAGTATTTCCTTTACCTTATCAACAATATTTAATGAGACAAAACAGGTATAGTAATGATGTTGGATAGATTTCAGTAGATAACAAATCAACTAGTAGTTTTAACACACACACACACATATTGGTCTAAAATTACTAGCGAACTGTAGCCTGCCTACCTACTACTCCTTCAACTTAATCATCCCTCTTATTATGTTAGAGGAGATTGCCTGGAGACCCCAAAGACCCTCGCAGGAGATTTACATAGATTTACATAGATACACTGGCCACACAGATCTTACGATCCCTGCGAGGTGACCAGGACTTAATCCTAATAGAGATAGCAACCCTAAGAGAAAGTGGAAGGAAAGGATAGCAAAGATGAGAGAGAGAGAGAGGAGGGAGGAGATAGAGGGAGAGGGAGGAGGAGATAGAGGGAAGGGGGGGGGGGGGGGTAAATATACTTTGGTGTTACATGACTGTGTATACTTGAATTGGTTATTTTCTCACTTAACCAACAAATCGTGCTAAATTTGAATCCTTTGAATGTATATGTTAAATCGCTGACACAGATATAAAGGTTATCCCAATATAATGGAAGGATTATGTAAATAAGATATTATACTTATTCTACTTTTATATAGGCATACACAGTAATGTCATTCCATGTTAGCGACATATTTAAGTCAAATAGTAAAACAACAAATGTAATTCCTTCAAAAATGTTCAATTAAGTTTTAAAGAATAATACAAAACCAAACGTCCACACGAGAAGACATGTATTATATTCGTATTACCTGTAGATGAATATAGCTTTAGTTATTGTTGATGTAGGTGTGTATATGTGTTTGTGAGCCACTCCCAGAAGGTTGTCAATAACATCACTGTATAACTTATGATATATATGGTATATGGCTCTGTCTCGAGTCGGCCACCCCCAGCTTTGGGGGTATGGGCCTGAGTATATACATACATAGGCTTACATACATACATACATTCATACATATATACATACATATATATTACTGCCACCATCATTGTTACTGTTGGTGTTGGTATTGATGTGGTCATGGTTTAGGTTTGGTATTACCTTTGGTGTGGTTATATTATCTTGAAACAGGGACTGTTATGAGTTAGGGTTGGAATTTGAGTAGTGATAACCTAGAAAGATTAATATCATATTTGATAGCTTCATTATTGTGTATATCAACCATTGTACACGCACGCAAGCACGCGCGCGTGCGTGCGCGCGCACACACACACACACACACACACACACACACACACACACACACAGGGGCAAGGAACATCCATATTATAAAGAAAAAAATGGATGAAAGTAGACTGAGAGACGGGACAACACGAGCTT